>JAAAKG020039784.1:0-11983 GCA_010014905.2 Druon quercuslanigerum
ATTTTCGCAAACTGAATATTTTTAAAGTCCCTAGAAAGGATCCCAGATCGACCTGGGCCGGAAGTTAGATTTGATCCCGGAAGTTCCTATGCTGGCTTCACACCCGTGGTTCATATTTGCAGCATGTCACATTTGTGGCAGGTTCCATTTTCGGCTTGTCAGATTTCTAGCAGTTCACATTCGCGGCATTTTTACTTAGAAACATTTGAACCTCACGGAAAATTATTCAAAATTATTGATGTAACTTAACTTATTTTTTCCAAATGAGAAATGCCGCAATGTAACTTAACGCGAATGTGTTACTCGCACAATTTCCATCAATCATAAATCGACAGTTGAAAATGCAATACAAATATTTTTACCACGGAAAATATCTCAAACACAAATTTAAGTAAAATCGATTTTTTGGTTAGAGCAGTTGAGAAATAATGCCCCATATTATGTACGCGAATAAAACCTTTTTCTTATTCAGGTCGTGGTGTGACTTCTGTGACCTATACGTAGTTGCGATATACACAAACGTATGGAATTCGATTAATGTGGAAAACGAGCGAGCGATGTCCCAGAACCGTTGTCTTAACGGAGGTCGCCCAAGGGACGCGACTAAGGGTTATGGCATTACCGCATAATCCATAGCTGGAGTCCTCCACGGCGACCATTGGGAAAACAAGGTATGAGAAAATGAATATTTGAGAAAGTGGCGCTAGGCGGCTAGAGCGGCGCAACACGTCGAGCCAACTAGCAGCCGAGTTTCCTCCGCCACCTAATCTTGGCCTACCTACTAATTCCGTCTTAAAATCCCGCGGAAGCAGGATTTACAAGGGCGAAGCTAAAGTGGAAAGCCTGGAACACCGGGATAGATCCCCAAATGTTTTAAGTCTCGGGATTACGTGGATAGGAGAGAGGGAGGATGATTTCACATCTGCTTGCTCCATTCCGTGCTTATTTAATGTTTGTACGCGGCAAAAGTTGATAAGTAGAATATTTTCAGGGGATGGGATTAGCCAGTTTTACTTCGAGATAATTGGATTCTTATTAAAATGTCAGTGAAGATTCAGCGGCCCGAATTGGTGCGGTGTTATTGGGCAAGAATGTCGTGTGCGTTCTATCTAAAATGTAAAGGGCATATGACAGTCTATCACGTGAAAAATTACATTTTCTCGTACTCGGTGGCTTTTTAATTATAAAAATTTAAATATTTAATAAAAATTTTGGTAAATAACTTTAAAAAATGTATAAGAGTACGGTTGTCTGGCCCACTTAAGTTTTTATTTAATTTAAAGAGTGAAGTTTTATTAATTTTTAACTTGAAATGTAACTGGGAACAGGTTTTAGTGCTCTGGCTGAAGGCAAAGTAATAAAATTGCATTGCTCAAACAAAACAAAACCTCAAATGGTCAGACAGATCAACACAATTGATCACAGGAAAGTCAGCTACATGTCCTTATATTGAAATATCCAGATATTCAACTTGTTGTGAGAACGCATGCGCACTCTGCAGTCTGCAGGAAGCACAAAAAAGTTTAAATCTGTGGGACACTTGAATAAGCTTATAGTCAACGTTGTCTCGTATTATAAGAGAACTTGCACGAAAAATTATAATTATTAATGTTCAGTTCACAAATTTTTAAAACATGGTGGTCAAAAAACTTAATTTACAAAATATCTTGACTTTTCCCTGACTTTTTGTTGATACATTTTTTATTTCCCCTGACAATTAATATTATAGACCCAAATTATAATCTTATAAGATTTTTAACACAGACTCCTTCATAGAAAGAATGAAAAAAAATTAATTTTAATTTATAGACTTTTAATTTATTATTTGCTTGGCTGCAATCGATCCATTTACATTAAATTAAAATGGTGATCTACTTAAATAAAAAAGTGACTAATTTCTAACCCATTGAGTGACTAAGATTAAATAATGTGCATTAATAATCTGAATTACAAAAAGTTAAAAAATGCAAAATCTTCCCTGACTTTCGCAAAATTAGGGCCTATATAGAGGAATTTATGGAAATAAAGAGAATTGAATGAAATTAATACACATTGAAGGTGAATAAAATATTGAAGTGAATTGAGAACAATTAAAAAATATGACAGAAAGTTATTGAATTCAGTAGATTTAAAATGAGTTTAACAAAATTCAGGTTATTCAAAATATATGATGAATTAGGTACAAAAGAATTAACGAAAAAAATATTTCAGAAGAATTCAAGATAATTTAAAAGAATTTAGGATAAATTATTAAGATTTATTCAAATATTTTAAGAGCTAAATTGGTCGGAAATTATATAAAATCTTTTAAAATCTCACAAAACCATATAGCTTTTGTAAAATCGTTCCACATCATCTGAAATTCTAGAAAATTCTTTAAACCGCATGCAAATTTGGTTAAAACGATTAAAATCCTAAGAAATCCCTTGAAAATTGTTGATTCTTTGAAATCCCATGAAAATTCCTTGGAATTTTTAATAAATACCCCAAAATATTTTTAACAATCTTTTAATATCCCTTCAAATTTTTTAAAATTCTTTGGAATATTTTGTAGATATCGTAACATTTCTATAATCGCTGAAAATTTTTAAAAATATCTTAAAATGTTTAGGAATCCTCAACAATTACATGAAATCATATATTTTTTTATATCCTGGAAATTTTATTGAAGTACCTTGAGAGCTTTCAAAATTTCTTAAAAATGAATGCAATCCTCGGAAATCATGCAAAATACCTTGGATTTTTTAAAAATATCTTTAAACCTTATAACTCTTATAAAATTCTTCCATATCTTCTGAAACTTGAAATCCATACAAATTTTTTTAATTTGAACATTTTTAAATCTATGAAGGAAGGGTATTTAGTTGGTTGCCTTTTCATTTTTCTTTTCACTTTTTTATTTATGCCCGAAGATTTTTTGTAAATAAATTTATTTTAAATTGTTTATATGTTTAATTGTTTATATTTGGTTGTCCAAATTTGGTTGTTGGATTCTTGGTTTTATTTTCACCTTGAATTATTTTACAACATCCTAAAATATTTATATTCCTTTACAATTATTTTTCTTCCTTGAAATTTTGTGAAGTTCGTAAAAATTTCTTGGACTTTTGTAAAATACCTTAAAACATTTATTGTCTAATGATATTCCCTGTAATCCTGAGAAATTGATTAAAAAAGGTTGAGAGCTTTTAAAATCCCTTAAAATTTAGAAAACTTTCAGAAATCTTATAATCATTTAAAAATTTCTAGGAATCTTTTAAAACGACATAAAATATTTCGAATTCTTTGGAATCTTTCGAATTCCCTTGAAAATTTTGTAAGTTTTTGAAACTTTCAAAGAATTCAGCAAAATTTACAAATAGGTTAGAGCTGAATTCATTAGTGGCGAACCCTTAAGTTCACTTATTGGAAGAAAAATTACTATAGTGATTTTATCTTAAAAACGTAATTTAAAAAAAAGTGACTAAAAGTGACAATGTGTCATCCCTGCTTATTCTTGACAGTTATGTACTTAAGGTGCTTCTCACAGGAATTCTCTAAGTTTGGCTCTTTTTTTGAAAATCTCTGACTTTTCTTTGACTTCTCCTGACCAACTAAATTCGAGGGCTTTTCCCTGAGATCGAGGTGTTTCGTAACCTGTGGCTACCCTGTAATAGTAATAATGACATGAATCTTTTGTGTGACGTTACGCGGTTAAACAAAGATCTGTTTTTTATAAACGAATTGAAATATTTTTTTAGTAGAATCACATCATTTTTTGCTTCAGTATAAATATATTTTATTGAATTGACATATAAATTATTATTGATATATAAATAATTAACTAATTTTACCTCTCCTAAGACTTGCAATAGTTGAATAATATATATGTGTATATGAAACTAATTCTTTCAATATTTTTCTAATGCCGTAGATTAGTTCTAGCGTGTGTAAAGCTTAGAGTAATTTCTATAAGCCGATTGAGGATGAATCTAAACTCTCGAGAATTTCACCTGAGTCTAACAATGTACGTGTTTATTGATTTACGAGGCCGTGCAAAGTCTATAAAACTGTCAACTCGTGTAAGTTCACCGCTCCCTTGTGTGTACACAACTGTGATCTAGAAGTCATCGGAATCGTCAAACAAATAGTCTCCTTTTACATACCCTACTTCAGCATATTATGTTGGTCATTGTTGTTTTATTCTTCAAAGACATTTTAGATAATTCGTATAATGTAGTTAGATTTAGTAACAATTATTTTATTGTACATGCCTAGGAGGAAAAATAATACACAGTGTAAAATATATACTATATATAAATGAATATTTACTTGACTTATAATGCGTAAGTTACGATATGAAACAGTGAACGGCACCAAACAAATTGTAAACATTTATTTTCCAAAAAAGAGAAACAATTCGACAGAAAGATGTTTAAAAGTAAAATAACAACAAAGTGGCAGCATTTTATCGAAGAATAAAGATTTAAACCATTAATTTTTACAGAAATAATGTGGACAAATTAATTTTGTTTTTTTCGATTATAATTAGGGATTTTTATTGCTTCAAAAAAGGAAAGCAATCTTATAAAAGTTACAACTTTACAAAATGGCGACTGTTTTTCTGAAAATAAAAAAAAAGAAAATTTCAATAAATTAACGCGGTAGAGGAAAAAATCCAAAAATTAAATTTTTTAATATATTCTGATGGGATGGGTGAAAAAAATCGAACTTTTTGTTGTTGCTTTCTTGATAGTTTGTGGTTATAGATTTAATATCCCATATTTGGTTTAGGCGATACGTTCCTTTTTGACTAGTAATAACGCTTCATAGCAGAGGACGAAATTGCGCGCGCTCGAGTTTCAGTTCAAGTATAAGGAGTCGGGATCGGCATTCGGAACAGTACTTTCATGTTTATACATGCGTCTATATATGCAAGTACATTGCTCTTCCAAATTAAATCCTGTTTTGGAGAAGGCCTGCATGTCATTGGACTTAAATCGGAAGTTTCTGAACATAAACAAGCCTAGGCCGTTAAAAAACTATAAGCGCGTTTTTCTCGAAACGACATTTTTGCACCTGTCGCAGGTGTTTTCTCAAAAACCGCTAAACCGATGGGCTTGAAATTTTAACACAATACTCAGCACATTTATGGCTATCGCTCGAACCTCGATTATTTGACAATTTTAATTTTAACCTATAGTTTTACCTCGTTTATAGCGTGAAAATGACATTTCTTTTTTACTGTTGCAAAACGCCGTCATTCTTTAATTTCCATTAAAATATAAAAATTGAGGTTCGGAGCATAACGAGGGGATTACAGCTTCAGAAACTTCTTTAATTTTCTGTTTCTGATATCCAAGAGGGCTGGAATCACCTGTCCAAGCAGTTTTAAAATTTGCTTGATAGGTGTAAAAGCACCTTCATAAATAAATAAATATTTTTTAATATTAAATTTTTCTGCTATTTTCCTAGGTCATAACTTTCTAAGGAAAAAGTTTGCCCCATTATATGCAATAGTTAAAAAAAATGTTTTTGATAATGCGCTTATTTTTACGCGTTTACATCAGAATACCTCCTTAAAGCTTTTGACGAAAATCACTCACCACTTGATAGCTTCCAGTTCATAAGTAAATCCAGTTTTAACAGGGGGGGGGGGGAGGGGCTTGTTAGCAAATAAAACCTACTTTTTTGAGATTTTTTACAGAAATATGGCTTACACTACTTTATTAAAAACGTTTGCATGTTATAGTACATCATTTTAATAACACTAAAAAAATTCATAGGAAACTATCGAAAAATAAGCCAGTGAAAGAGCATTTTGCAAGACATGTTTTCAAAAAGACGTTTTGCGGTGTCCCTCGCCATTCGTCGTAAGATTAGAGTAAGACTTTTTCTCGCCCTCCATCGTTTAAAATTTTTCGATTTTTGGCGGCTGTTTAATGCAAAAACAAGTATATTTTACGAAAAATTCTGTTACTTTGTAGTTGGAAAACTACTTTAATGTTTTAAAAAACACCGGGAGGGGGGGGGGGGGGGATTTTGTACGTAGAAAGTGTGTGTCAAGTTTGACAAGAATCGGTTCAGTACTTTCCGAGTTATGATGGATACCGACTTTGAGAAAATCGTTTTGAGAAAAACGCGTTTAAATTTTTAAACGCGTATTTACCGCTGTTACAGGAGGGGTCATTAAAATGTCTATAACTTTCAGAGTTTTTTTCCGATTGACTTTATAGTTTAACACAAAATTCTTGAAATGATTTACTATAAGAATTTCAATTAAAAAATACGATTATTCAAGAGTGCAAGACCCTACCGCCCCCATTAAGCGATTCTCTTAGATATTGCCTAAATTTCAACGTTTGGAAAATTTTTAACCTAATTATTAATAATTTTATTTAAATAATTTTGTACCGCTTATTTTAAGATAGGTCGAATATCGATGTCGTTTTAGAAATAGACTTATAACAAAAAGAAGGCTTCCAACTTTTAACTGCACTTTATTGAAAGTTTAAATTGGCCGTATTATAAAAACTAATAAGTAGTACAAGTAAGGTAATCCACTGCACATGGATGTTACTACTTACAATTGTAGAAGCTAGTGTAAGTAGTCGAAGTAAGTATAGGCTGGACCATCTCAATCATATCTGGCTGTGTAATTAAAATTGATATCCTTAAAAAAAGTTTCTTGTCTATTCATTTTCTTCTCCTTTAATATAGCTTATTTTGTTTATGTAATAAGTTTTTTGGATTACGAAAGCTGTAAGTAGTAAAAGTCAAGCAAACAGCTGAACTCTCATAATGAATATTACCATAGTTTCTTAGAGAAGTAGAGTTAAGTAGACAAAGTAAATATTGGCACGAAAATATAAATTACATATGTTCAGATTGAAACTCTCTTCGTGATTACATTTCTAAATTTAAATTCAGGTACGCATTTTATGTTTAAAAAAGTAAAATTAAATAAAAAATTAAATTTGAAATTAATATTGGTTGAGAAAATAGAAAAATAAAACTGAATATTAGTTTATTCCCAGATGTGCAAGTGGACGACCAACATCTATCTTTGAACATTAATAATTAGCAATCGTAAAATTTAATTTTTAGAGATTGCATTCCTGTGAGTAAAACACATTGTTGCGAGATAAATCTAGATTTTGAATAATAATATTCTGTATAAGAACTACCATAAGCCGGGGCTAATCGAGACACGCAGCGAAAACCAGGCTACCCATGATCCAGTAGGAAGTTTTGATGAAAATAAAATTTATTTTGCAAATGTAAAATTTTTGATTCTTGCTGTACAACGATTTTTATAAAAAGTTCCAAATTTGCAGAGGAAAGTCGGACATGGTCCGAAATTATGTACCAAATTTGGGAAAGTCCATGTCTTTCTCGAAATCCAGAAGGCAGAATTTCTGGAATTATTTTCTTATTTTATGTTTCTACATCCTATATAGGATTATGTTGTAAAGAAAAACATTAGGTTATGTGTTAAATGGAATTAGGTATGTATTTTTTAGTTTTTACTTATCAGATTAGTTTAATTTAGATTAAAATAACAATAAAAACTTATGATTTATAATAGTTTGACTTTTAGCATTACGTTATTTCATTGGAAGTGTATGCCCTAACCCCACCCTGAGAAGTAAAGATAGACACATTGGTTTGCTATAACTAGTTACCTATAGCCAAATTAAAAATGTTCAATTCACGATATACAAAAAAGGGCCAGAAGTTGTACGTTTAAAGCATTAATATCTAATTGCAATTTCTTCATATAATTTATTGAGAAGAATCTAAAAACATGTACCACTTAGCTTCCTCTTACGGTACTGCGTGCAGTCTATATGAGATGCCCGCATTTATTTTCCACGCATACACTGATTTGCAAAACAATCATTCTTAGCAGTCGCTCCAGTAGAGCGGGAAGCCTTGAGCACGTAACAATTTCTCGATTATGATCTCGGAGAGCTTTCTGATTGGATGACATATCATGCACAAAGCACTACTGATATTTCTAAGAACTCAACCTCGGGACCAGATCCGATGAACCCTCTATTGTTGTATCATCTATTGTTGAAGATACTTCTAGTCAGAAAGGAAAAATGATGAAGATAAGCTTCTGGAAGTAAAGCTTCTGCGTCTGCCTTCTGAATATATGAAACAAATTATGTTACGTAAAATTCAAGCATTCTTTGGACATTGTAATATTTACTTTTTGGATTCACACTTCAAGGTGTTTCTTTATATTTTTGTTAAAATTACCTGTCCACTCCTTCACATTTTTAATCAGATCGGTAAAAAGTCGTTTAACGATATGTCTCTTCAGGGTAGAATTCACGTGTTTTTTATTTAAATAACACGTTCGTTACGCAATACTGAGTTGACCCAGGTCGCTGTTCAATCCCTCTAGATATCACTCTACGTGAAGAGCCTCACAAAGTCATTATGTGAAGCTCTCCACTCTGTACCATTAGTTTTCAAGGTCTTTTGTTTCAGGCATAACTTAATCTACTGACACTTTTCCTTATGCATTTCTTATAAACTATTTGTCGCCACACTTTTCTGTCCTGGCATACCGCTAGTTTCCTTCACGTACAGGCATTTTCTCATGCAAGCTCTTGTATTTCTAAGGTTTCTCATGTCTCTTCGAATTAGGATCTTATTGACACATTCTAACCATTTTATCCTCGGTCTGCTTCTGGGTAAACTGCCACATGCTTATCTTGATATACTTCTTTCGTCCGTCGCTCATATTTCATTCCATCAAAATGCCCAAACCATCTTAACAAATTTCTTTCTTACCTGTAAAATAATGTCTCATATATATATATATATATATATATATATATATATATATATATAGCACACTTTTTAAGTGCACGTTTCGAATACCAATCACGTTGATTTTATTCTTATCCTTTCCTTTGCATGTTATATTTTGGCTTTACCTGATATATTTTTACTTCTGACAATGGATCTCGCTCCACTGATAATTTTTCCTCCCAATATTTTCACATTGTCTAACAAATTATTAAAAATATTATATATGTTTCAGCTTGTGGCTTTTCGCTGCAAATGAATGCTGTTCTTCATTAAAGTTAGTTCAATCGATGCTGTTGATATGATGTTGGTGTTTTTTGTCTGAGATAATGATAAATTTAAACAATTTTTTGTAGAAAATGACGTTCTTCAGACAAATAAAGACAAATTAAAACTTATAACTTATTATAAAACAATTATAAATAATTATCAATCATTGCAATTGAATCATTATTTAAGAAAGTCTAAAATCGGTCTGCTGAACAATAGTCGAATTTTAAACTTTAATTAAGCGAATTTTCAATATATTTCCAAGTAGGGCTCTATCGTCATAAAATTTAAGAAGCTTTCTAGCAGTTTTCTTTAAATATTTCTAAATTTTTTTTATAAATAAGATAACCCTCAAAAAATAGAGGCATGTATTTAAAACGATTTTTTGTTAAACGACTGGAATTTCTGGCCGGTCTTTAATTTAGAATAATTACAATTTTACGGCTTTGAATTTTTATTGTTGAATTTTCTAAAGTATAATTACCTGACAATTTCAATGTTTTTAATTTTAAACCTATTTAAATTTTCTTAAAATAATGATCATCTTTAAGGTTTTAAGCATAAAGAGGTGTGAATAATACAATTTAATTTTAAATATTTATAATTAGGGGAGACCACCCTGCAGTAGATATTGATCCTACAGTCGACAATCATTAGTTATAACCACAAATAAAAGAAAAATAATCTATTCTAATTTGTATATATTAACACGTAATAAAATTCTCGCAATTTTAAAGATGATAAATATTATGAAGTAAAATACAACCAAAAACATCTGCGATACAAACAACAGCATGATTTTTTTAAATCAAAGTTGGCAAAGTAATTGTGAAAAAAAAATATTTATAAAAAAATATATAAGAACATTTTTTTATATTATATTATAGCTGGCGGGATTAAATGTAGAATGAAAATAATAAAAAAATTTTTTTTATTACTGTGCAAAATTCCTGAAAATAAAAGCAAATTTTGAAAACCGCCATAACATTTTCCTATTGCAATTTGAAAAAAGATTTTCCTAAAAAAAAAACGAAAATAATTTTTTTTTGAACAAAGATAACAAAGAGGAAAGAAAAATGAGATGGTAACTGTTTGAATATTTTTGAGAAAGAGGAAGATGAGGATATGGTTGGCTGCCTTCTCATTTTTCTGTCCTCTTTTTTATTTTTGTCCAAAAAAAAATTTATTTTCGTTTTTTTTAGGAAAGTTTTAATCTTTTTCCAAATTTCAATAGGAAGATTTTATGGCGGTTGCCCAAATTTGGTCGTTAGTTTTATTTTTAGGAATTCTGCACATTAATTTGGTTATTGGACGGTAAATTAATTTTAATTTTGTTTTAAGATATATAAAAAGTCGCGAAGAGCGAGCAGTACAAGAATAGGATTTTCCATGCGGACAGAATGAATTATAGAAGTTATCGTAATTTTTCCAAAGAATTTTTCGTTTCAAAAACCGTAGATTTCAAAAATGATAAACGTTGTTAAAAGTATAATAGTCCACAAATTTTAACCTTTCACAGAAAAATAGAGAAAAAAAGGATTATACCAGCAGGTGACAGTTATTACGCATAAAAATGAAAGAGGATAAAATTTGGATCTTTCATCACCCTTGCAAATGGAAAATTAAATGCTTTCGCCTTCTTCCACACACTCGAGAGTTCTCTTTACTTTTAATGTTCCATCGGGACCAAAAAATATAGATGAATATTGAAAGTGCTTCCGGAAAAGTCGTTGAAACTTCGATCTCTAAATTCACCATTTTTCGTTCAGTCGGTTGCTCACTGCCCTCTCACCCTGGAAAGCACCGTGAATTCTTCCCTTTTTTCTCTTTCTCGTAGGAGTGGAAGCTCCGGGCATAAAAAAGGAAGCGACAATTAACCCGCTCTCTTCTGAATGAAATGGCCGTAAGCGCAACGGTGCACGAAATGCAGGCGAATCGCTGTGAGCGAGAAAATAGGGGTAGGATTCAGGGAAAAGAGAAAGGAGAAAGGGGATTAAATCAAGAGGACACAAGAGGGTCAAATAGCCAAAAGCTTTATTTTATCGCCGGTCGTATGCGTTCGATTTGCGACATGTAAATTAAACACTGGTGTTGAAAAGTGTGCAAACGTTGAGTAGAAAAAACCGGAAAATAGACTTAAATTTTTCTCATTGTTTTTTAACCGCAGTTATTTCTATTTAATAACTGATCTCTTTCAACCAATACTTGAAAAATCAAACAAAGATTTCTTTACGGGTAAAAATTGTATTAGTGGCCATTTTGAACATTGCTGCGTTATCCCATCTAAAATAGTGGTGTAATGATGTATCTCGAAGATTTCGCAATTCCTTTCGGTAGAAAAGCTAATGTTCTTTTCATTACTTTACGTTAAATTTAAAATTTCTAACAATTTTACGTTGCTTTAGTTTTTTTCACCGGAATCTAGCATTTTTATACAGAAATCGTCTCAAAACTCCAAATTCTTAACATTTTAAGATTATAAGATTTAAGAAACTTGTATTATCTTCGGGGATGGTAATGACCGATCAGATAAAGATACTAATCACATTACGTGAAAACAGAAATCCTCGCTGCCGATCTAAAATACGTCTCAACTTCAGAGTTTATCGTTTTTCTAAAATTAAAAAATTTAATTTTATCTCTGAACAAAATCTTTCTCCTCCGTTCTGCTGGAAAACAAACCGAGGATCTACCGTTTGCCGGTCGGTGTTCTTACCACTAAGGGGTCGTCCATAAACTATGTAACCTATGGCCACATAGCCACATGGGGAAATGGGAGGTGTTCATCTGCGGAATAAAAATTTTAAACTTTGTAGTTAAATATAAGTTTGTTTATAAAACGTTTCTCATAACAAACCACGTGCTTTTCTAGGGGTTGGAGGGGGGCTGTAAAATAGCTACGATAGAC
>JAAAKG020039806.1:0-19071 GCA_010014905.2 Druon quercuslanigerum
AAGTGAGAAGAGCACATCTGCCGAAGGAGGATCGAAAACCCGACTCGATCCCGAGCCGATATATCGACTTCCCGATCGCGTCGAGATCGGGAAATATCGCTCGACGGCATCACTATTTAATTCACACATCCTCTTCTCTCTAGAAAGCCAGAACCTATTCTAATCATCGATGCATTCGCATTTCGTTCTCGCTGTAAGTTCCTGACTTTCTTGCTCTGCTTTAACACCTAATTTCCGTAAAACCTTGACTTTCTTATTCTCTTCTTGCCTTCTGCCTTCTCTCTCTCTCCATGTCATCCTTTTTAACCCTATAATATACCTTCTTTCCTTCCTCGCGCATTTTTCTCACATCCATCTGCAATCCATTCGTTCTAAAATACCTTTCCCTTTCCACCTTTATCTTCCCACCCCTGCGCCTGTTCTCCTTCTCCCACTAACACTACCTAACCAGCTTACTTCCCTTCTTTTCCAAAAATTTCTCCTCATATTTACACGCTCGACTCCCCGTTATGATTCCTAAACTCGTTCTTCCTGTCTCCCTCCTGACAATATAGTTCGGCTTATTTCTTGCCGATCTCAGTGACCACCTTACATACCTCTCCTGTATTCTATTTACTGTTTTCATCTCTAGAGAATGAAACAATTTTATTCTCCTTACAAAATCATCTGCGAACAACCTCTTTCCGAGCGCCTACACCTGCGTCACCACCATATTTGTCCTTCTCACTCTCTCTTTGATATAACCGTACACTTCCCCATTACTTTGAAACAGGAAGTCCAGGTACACAAACTCTTCCATCTCCGGTACCGCTTTTCCCTTTTTCTTCCACTCCTCTCCCTTATCTCTTTCATCTCCTTTCCTGAATACCGTAACCTTCGATTTGTCCGCATTTTACTCTAACCTATTTTTGTCCAAGCATCTTCTCAACCTTTTCATCATCTCCTTTAAAGCCTCTTCGCTCTTTGCTAGCAGCACTATGTCATCTGCATTTTCAAGTGACCATGTCCTGACTCCTCCTACCCTAACTCCTCCTACCATTCCGACCGCTGGCTTACTTTACATATCCATTACGAGCTGCAAGACGTAAATATTGTTAATAGTACTCCTTCCTCCCTAAAGCCCACCTGCGTCTCCGGCAGTATTTCTTTCCCCTCATCATTCTTCCGCAGCCTATCTGCCAGCGCCGTATTCATTAGCGTAATTTGTCTATAATTTTCCTGACTTCCTATCCCCTTTTTTATACAGTGGTACGATCAATCCCTTCCAACACCCTCTTGGGTATCTCTCCCTCCTCCATACTTTTTTCACTACCCCCTTCAGCCTCTCCCTTACATCCTGTGTGCCAAACAAGCACGCTTCGTTCTCTACACCATGCAGCCCTGCTGCCGTATACCGTTTCAGCTGTCTTATCTGCTTCTCTATCTCCTCGGCATTCAGCTCCTCTCCATCTACCTCCCTTGTTCTTCTAATCGACTTTTCTCTCTTCCGTGTCTGATCCCTGAAATAAACGTGTCAAACATTCCCTAAATTCGTCACTTCTTATCTTCATTCTTATCTTCTCTTCATCATTTTACATTCCCTATCCCACCACGACTTCCCCATTCCTTTGATCTTCTTTCTAAATACCTTCTTGTGCACACACCCTTTCACTTTCTCTTTCAGATCCTCCTGTATCTCCTTCACTTGTGCCCCTCAAAGCTTACGTTTCCCAACTGCTCCTGATACGCCCAGCCTCTGTCCTCCATCCAGTCTCTTAGAACCCCCCCTCTTTATTTATTAACTTATCCTTCGATTTTCTTTCGAAGCTCTCCCCTTCCCAACACAGCCCCCCCCCCCAATTCTTCAATTAAAGCTCCCCCCAACCAGTAACGCAAGACCCTCATCTCTCTCTCTCCTAGTAAGCCTTCCACCCTTTCTTTAGCACTTTCCATCCCATCCTTATTGTACACAGTCACAAACTTATATGATACCCCTCCTATCTTTACTACCCTCATTTGCACGCCCTTTCCTCTCCCTCTTCACGAACTTCTTCCTCTAACCCTTCACTAATCCTTGTTACAATTCGCCCACTAAACCCTCCTTTTCTCCTTACTCTAAACGCCACGTCTCTTATCAGTCTCACCACATCATATTCCTGCATATACCTCCAGAAATCCTCATCTTTCTTCTTTACCTGTGCTTCTTTCCAGTACAGCACCTTTACCCCTCATCTGTCATGCTTTACTCCATCCCCCCTACTTTCCACGAAAAAAATTCCTCTGCACTTCCTTTAAAACCTCCTGCTCGTCCCAACCCCACATTTTCTCATTTACTTTTATTTTCCGATACCCTACCTTCACCGCTTTTTCTTCACTCCTCTCCTTCCTAGCCCTGTCGTTTAGCATTTTCTACACATCCCTTTCCTTCCTTGTCAAATCTTGATCGATGAGAACATTTTGCTCCTTTATCCTATTTTTGGTACGCATTACCCCCAATTTTTCTTCCTAGTTCTCCAATTTCACAACAGCCGATTTATTCCCTTTCTCCCCTCCATCCTAACTTTCACTACCTTGCCTTTAACCCACCGTATGCTCTGTAGAAGCACTTCCACCCCTTCCCTGTCTTTCCCGCTCTTTAACTTCAATACTCTTATTACAATTTTATTTCTTCTATCTGCCGTCTCTCTTCTCTCCATTCTTAACTCCATTGTCCTTATGCTTTCCCTATCCGCTCTCTCCTCCTTTTTATTTCTACGCTCTCCCACTTTCTCTTCTATCATATTGTCTACCCGCTCCCAAATACTTTTCTTCCCGCCCTCCCCCCTGTTACTAACTCGAACTTTTTTGACCTGTCCTCCACCTTCTCAATCCTTTTTTTCGCCCTTTTCCTCCACACTTTAGTCTCTTCTTCCAGCTGCTTCATTTTATCTTTTTTCTTTATCCTTTTCATCTGTTTCATAGCCCCCCTTACGTCCTCCTACAACCGTCTGGCCTCGCCTCTTAGTACCCCGAAAGCCTCCTTCTCCGCCTGCCCCTCCATTTTATGGGAGGGGGGGTTGACCCACGTGTCCTTACGCTCTTTTAAAGGCACTCTTTAAAGCGCTTTTCTCCGAACTCTCTTTGCTGCCTCTTTTCTCCTTCAAGAGATCTTCCACCTCACTTGCGATAGACGTTCTCTCACTCGCCTTGTCGCTTCCTTCGTTCCGATTTTTCCCTTTCCCTGGCGCGCCGCTCGAGCCGCTCTGAATGATTGTTTCTGTTATGAAATAATGTCTGAAAGTATTCTAATTACGAGTATAGTCCTGGTCAATCTTTGCGAAGTCATGAAAAACTACTGCGCGACCATAACTATTATAAATAATTACTGCGTAACATTAAGTTTTTATTGAAAACAACTTATGCATAAAATTTCCTATATACTATTATGTATGTACAATTCCCAACTTAAAATTTAGAAATGACCAACAGCGCGCGAGGCGGCAACTGCAGAATTAACTTTGGGCAGAATTAAAGATGTTGGTCTTGTTATGATAGTTGCACATAACCTTATTTCCTTAGTTTCTCGATTTTGGTTAAGAAATATGGCGAAAAGTAAGTACTACAAATATAATTTTGCAAACTTAAGTCATACTTACTTCCAATTTAACTTGATTACTATGTTTTGTCTCTGAAGTTTTCCTTATCACACTACCTTTTACGAATCCTGATCCATTTAAATGTAATTCATGTACTTTTTCCATTTTCACGTAAATCTTTCAATACACTCGTGTTCTCTTTGAGAACCATCATAAAATCGCGAACGAGATAAACAGCGAGTGCCGTCTGCTAGAAAGTAACAGCGCTAAACAAAGCCTCCAACCTAGTCTCTCAGCTCACTATTCAATTTAAGAAAATTAAAATATGCCTGCACTCATGAACCTGAAATCTTTTTATTATATTTCGAATTTATTTTGTGCGCCTTTTACAGAAACAGTTTTAATTTTCATTTTGTCAGATCTTTAAAAAAATGAAACAATTTTCCATAAGGCGCGATGCTTTTGTACATCACCGATAATTTATAGTTGGCCACAGCAGCGCTATGGAAACTTTGTTTATTCACTGTAAACCTTCAAATTCTGGCCTAATCAATCAATAAGAATCAAAAGGCAAAGTTCAAACCTAAAAAACATTATCTTACGAATTTCTGTTACATTACTTGCAACAAAATTAACAAAATCATGAACTTTCATGATACCCTGCAAATTTGCCTTCTTAAAAATTTTTAGGCAAGCCTAATATCAATGAACACCTTTACCACCAAAAATCTTACTTTTTCGATTCCTCGCATAATTTCTGTTATTTAAATTTTAATATATAAAAAATATTAATAAAAGCGAACCCAGAAAACTTTCCTTCTTGAAAATACTTCACTAAAATTTTAATAACGAATTTTCTGGTTCTTGCTACTTTAGTTACAAGTTATGTAGCTTAAATTATGACAGGAAATAAAAAGGGTGACTTTTTTTATAGAAAATAAGTTTTGTTATTAAAATTTCAATTACAATGTTTCAAGAAAGAAAGTTTTCTGGGTTCACGTGTGTTGACATTTTTTGTTAGATGTTTTAAAAGTCAGTTTAAATGCTTAACCTTGTTAATAAATATTAGAAAGAAGGATACAAAAGTTTACAGTCGACTTACAGTTAAGTCAAAGCTCAGTTATGTCAACGACGAGATATATCAAAACGCACCGCCCAGTTATTTCACATTTAGGGCTAGGCTGGCATCCCCTCCATTTAGCAAAACGTGACACTTAGAAGCACAGACACATATACACACGGCACCTATACAAGGGTTTGTATAGGTGGTGAGACACCCTGTATAGATTTACATCCTATCTCAAATAGGAACTTAAGACAGAAAGTCATGTAAGGTCGCATATGGGTTCTTACGTGGGTTACCATGTAATCTACTACAGTTGAAGTCATCAATAAGACCGGTACGAACAAGACCACTTCCCCTCATCCTTGCTCAAGCTCACCGAGACGCTTCCTCCACTCTCACGCTGACTTCGAAATTCCGGTCAGCCGCTACCAATAGTGCCGCCGAAGAAATCGTAATTTTTATGGTTTTGAGGAGTTTTTTTGTATTATCCAAATAAATAAAATATTATTTGTGATATTTTCATATTTAATAATGTTTTTCGACGTTATAAAATACCATTCTTGTGTATAATATGCGCAATGTCGACAATGCGCAGCCACTGTTATGTTTACGTTCTGATCGTCCGCGTGTGTAGTAAGAAGAGGTTTTAAAGGTACATGTATCAGTTTTAATCTGGAAGTGGAAAGAGTTGAGAATCGGAGAATTAAAATTTCGAGAAAAAAAAATAGTTATCTTTTTCAATTACCTTCAATTCGTTTCGAACGATATATTATACACAAGAATGATGTTTTATAATGTCGAACAACATTATAAAATATGAAAATATCACAATTAATATTTGATTTATTTGGATAATACAAAAAAAAACTTTCCTCAAAACCATACAAATTACGATTTTTTCGGCGGCACTATTGGTAGCAGTGGATCGGAATTTCGAAGTCAGCGTGACAGTGGGGGAAGCGTCTCTATGAGAAGGGGAAGTGGTCTTATTCGTAGCGGTCTTATTGATAGCTTCAACTGTATGTAGGTTTTTTCAGTAGGGTATAGCTCGGTTGATTTCGAATACTACACGTTATGTTTCTCGCCCGAAGTGTTTTGCCTGTGTTCATCCTTTATTCATTTATTCATTAAGTATTAAGTATTTTTCATGATTATGACTAACAGAAGTAATTGACTGTGATGAAAAAAGTATTAGATCCAATTCTTGCCAATAATTCTTTTTCATAAGAGGGCTTTCGATTTATTAATAAAAAAAAGTATTATCCTCAGCTGAGCATCGCACGAAAGAAGCCTGCGGGATCAATAGAGACAATGTTTTTAGCCAAGTCTCCCTGCAAATCGTTCAATCAACAGGATCAAATTTATCAAAACACCAGCACAACAAATTCAATTTTGAAAACTCCCGGACGTCTTTTTGAGGATAAATATAATATAGAAAATAAAGAACCACAAGTTGCTCTAGGTGCTTCAAAGAACAAAGATCGTAATGTTTTTATTTCATCTAAAAAACTACCTTACACCAAAGATTCCGATTTAGATTTAGATATTAATGAACTGCTAGAAATAGAATTATCATAGTAGTAATAGAAGCATGTATGATTCCGTAATAATGTAGTATTAATTATTGTTACATTGTGTTTATAATAATTATTATTTAATTTTCAACAGAATATTATTGTTTATTTGTGGCATACGTTTCCACTCGCCAAAACTATGTCTTCTTATTTATTTATACTTTTAAGTTGTCTTTAGTCTTATGTGTGTAAGGAAGATTCATTAGAAATAAACTCAGTATTAAAAATATATAAAATAATTTTATTTCTTTTACTCAGTTTTTTACTTTTTTTTAAATATGCATATGAAAAAAATTATCTTTCTCACACCTCCATCATAACTGCAAATTTAGCACCTGAAAGTTACACCCAAAACAGTACCCTAACAGTACGCAATATTGCAACAATGTGCGACGACAATCTTGCATATATATTGCACGGAATTTTTTTTAATGTTGTCATGCAACCTTGCATCAACCTTGCATGCTGTTGGGGTACTTAAGGCCTAGGCCCTAGGGTTTTAAAAGTTTTAATTATTGTCGTTCAGAAAATATTATGAGACTCTAAAGTAGCCAAAGATTGTGTGATACATGGCCTTTGTATAGCACTTTTTCCCTCGTATGATCGCAGTAGGAGCCAGAGGCCGAGGTCTAGCAGAGGCTAGACCATAGTTACTTAGGGTCCTTGAACCATAAATCACTAATTTTTTATTACTGGTAAGTCTATTTCTAATACATATATAGTAATATTAACCCTCTTAAAAAACAAAATAGATAAAGCATAAATTTGAACAAATGTATCTCATGATATTAGATTATTTAACTGTGTATGAACATTCTACATCTCATAGGTCTATATTGCAGTGCTTACCCATAGTGACCTCGAGATCCAATTCCATAGGATTCAATATGTGTATGTATATTTCTTTGTATTTCTTTGAAAAAACTTGTAGTTAATAATGATTAACCCTTTGCGGCATAGTGGTAACCCAGATTACGACCTTTTTTATTCACGACTTTATTCTCTAGATTCAATGTTTTTGAAGTAATATAAAAAAAATTCTTATTGCTATCATATTTGAAGCATTGTATAATGTAAAAAAATGATGAACTTAGTTTGCGTAAATAGGAATAAATAACGAAGGAAAAGAAAAGATAATTTAAGATAGAAAATATGTTTAGTAACGAACATATAAATGAAAGAAGTGACAATATCAAAGCCTTAGTTTTTAAATTGAAATGAAATACTAAAGTAAGCTCACTGACGATCTGATCAAAGCGGTTATTAATTATTTTCCTTTCTAGAAACAAAAGAAGACAGTGTGTTTGTAAATTTCGTGCAGAGGTTTACCTCAATTTTCTGTTTGCATAAAATCACAGAAAAGAGAAAATCACGCTAAATATTGAAGGATAAAGTGTTCTTTTTTACACTAAGCACGGGTGACAGTATAAAGAAGGTGTGTTATACCGATGATACTGAATCAATTTTAAAATGAACGTACTGATTTTTTCACAGAATATTAGTATTTTTAAGTGATATTAAATCACAATTTAACGACAGCAAATTATTCTGTTGGGTCACTCGTACAAGGATCGGCGCCTTGTGCTTATCATTACAGGAGGGACTAGGGTAAATGCGAAAGCAATTCTAAGTTCGAATGTGAACGTCAGCCAAGCTAGGAGCACAGTCATATTGGTATTTGATTTAAAATTAATTAACAATTTTTATCCTCTTGAATAAAACGATTATGGACGATAACGAATGGAGAACGATTAGCGACATGATACAGCGATGTGATCAGGAAGAGATAGAATTGGAGATAACGAGGACGAAAATCCAGCAGGAAATAATTTCAGAGTTGACAGAGGAAGAGGAGAAAATTTTGACAGAGGCGACGATGCTCAAGATAAGCAAGGAGGCAGGGTAAAGGGTAAGAACGATGTGAACGATAAGGTGAACTTGACGGATCCAATAGCCCCAAATATAGAGATACCTGAAGTGAAAAGTGTAGAAAAGGTCCATTTATATAAACAAACTTTAAACGAAGGATTTGGAAAATTTAAAAGAACTGTATCTCAATAACATGCAGTAATTTTCCAGACAATGATATAGGAACGAATGTCCTAACGAACGAAACGGTAATGAACATAACGAAGAACGAACCTGTAAAATTGGTGTCTCATCCTACAGGAGAAACGACTAGTGGTGGGCAGGAACAAAGCGATAAAAAATTATTGCAAGTTATTAGCGATTTATGCGGAACTGCAACAAAGCTTATGAACCAATATGGAGAGTTGTTAACTAGCACCATAAACGCCATGAAAAAAGGAGAAAATTCAAAAACTGATTAATACTGAGTTTCAGCAACAACAAATTTTAATGAACGAACAGGCTGAACGATTGAAAGGGATCGTGGATCAAATTATAGACACTCAATCTATCAAACGATTTTGCTCCACATGAGAAATTTGAAGATAACGAACAAGAAGACTCTGCCTGCATGGATGCATTTCGGGACGAAAATTTAGATTTAACCAATAAAATTGCATCTTTTGTGAAAAAAGAGTTTGAAAAATTAAGCTTGAACCAAAGTACATCTGAAAAAGATAAATCAAAAACACTAGCGAACGAAAATAAAGATACAATAAAACTCGAAATAATTAATAAAGAAATCGGTACTAAAGGTGATTATAAACTCACTGCACAAACAAAATTTGAGTATTCTTATGACTATTTTTCATCAGAACTTAGAACGAACGTTTTGTTATATATAACAGACTCGAACACAAAACCGAATAGGGAACCTGACAAAGCCGCGATTGAAAAACATTAATTTAAAGTTAGAGACATTTTAATAAACCATCTAGATCAAAATTATCATTCAAAAGTTTTTCACATGAGAAATCCAGTAGAAATATTTAAAAAAATTTAAGCACTAAAACGATATAAAACCAATTTGACGTCCGTAACTATCAGAAAATCACTATATAGTATAAAATATGTACCAGGAAAGGATAAGGCCTCTGAATTTCGTGATAAGTTTGAAGAGGTCATTAGAAATTTCGAACATCTACGTGAAACTAATCCTTTCTCTGACGAAGGAAAACGAGATGAGTTCAATAATGCCATTACGACAACAGTTCCTGATAATCAAGCCATCGAATTCATGGCTAAGAATACTACGGGTAAAAGTCTGAATTACGACCAACTGAAGACATTTGTTCTTCAGACAGAGGCAAATAAAAACCAAGGTGTAGCGGCATATCCAAGAGCTGCTCTAAAAAAAAAAGAGATACCAAAGACAGATGTTTTGAATGTGATGACTATGTTCATTTTTAACGAGACTGTCCTTACAAGGGCAGAGGGCTCAAAAATGTTACGAATGGACGTGGACGAGGTTTTCCAAAAAACCAATGATCGGTATGGAAATTTTAAACAACTAATTCCAAGTGGAAAATTCTTTAACAATAAAACACGGGGTTTTAAACGGAAGTTTTATGGTAAAGAAAAAGGTAACGATGCAAAGAAACCGAAGTTTACAAATATTAAAAATAGAGGCAAACAACAGGATAAGGAGACTTACGCTAACTCAGCAATGCTCCAGAATACAAGGTGAGACATTTTTATTTAATGCACATAACGACTGTTTAAGCGAAATAAATGAACAAAGCAGTAGGGGGTTAAAAATAATGAAATAGTTTCCATAACTGTAAATGATATTGATGAAAATAAACTCTGCGAAATTTTTAGCAGATTCCGATGCAACAGAATATTTAACTAACTCTAGATTTATTTTTAAAACATTGAAAGAAGCAGATCAGGAAATGATAAAATGCGCGAATAAAAACTCATCAGCGGATTTGAGAGAGGAGGGAGCGTGAATGATTTATGTAGCTTTAAAGGACAATAGAACACTTGAATTAGATAATGTAATATGCGTGAAAGCTCTTTATAAAAACTTATTATAGTTGCGTAAATTTGCTGAATTAGGATGTAGTATTTACTTAGATAACGAAAAAATTGATATTTTTGACCCAATTTCGAACGAATCATTCATCACGGAAGTTTATAATAGGCCCTACTGGATTATTGAATTCGAAATCAATAAAGGGAACTTGGAAGTAAATGGTGCAACGAACAATAACAAACGAATTTTTGTTAATTTAACAACGGGTGAAACGAATGACAAAAATGAACCAAGATATAAGATCCGAAGTGTAACTGCACGTGAGATGTTAGAACAGGATAAAAAATTAGAAGCTGGTAAAATTGTTACTAAGGATCAAAATCAAGTAGACATTAACAAATATACCATCTCAGATGCAAGAGATAAAATAGAAGGAAACTTATTAAACAAAAATGAAAACTAAAAGAAAATCGTATACGAGCCTTCAAATTTTGATAAAACAATTTGATAGAAAATTTAATGATATTGACGAATTACCTATTGCAGAGTTAACCGAAAAAGAATCTTCTTTTGACAATAAATACAATAAATTTCCTAGTAGTAATTAAGTTACGCTTTGGCATGCGAGGCTATATCATGCATTGATCGCATATCTAAAGTCTTTACAAAATAAATTCCCAGAAAATAAACAATTACAAGGCGCAACCTTTGATGAGTCTATTTTGGACTGCAAAGTTTGTATTATAGCGAAAATGAACAAATTGCCATTTAATGCTACACTTAGACGAGCCACCGAACCTTTACAAATAATTCATTCTGACGGGATGGAACCCATAGGCCCACCTTTGTACCCTAAGGGATATAAATTCATTTCAGTTTTCGTTGACGATTACTCAAGATTAGCCATGGCCTATCCAATGAAAGCTAAAAGCGATACGAGATACTGCTTACAGGGGTTTGTACGAAGTACACGAAATTTACTTGGTAAAGATGCGAAACTATGCTACTTAAGATCGGATCAAGATGCACCACAGCATAATGGTGTTGCTGAACGATTTAATCAAACGATCCAAAAGAAAGTAAGAGCATACATGTACGCTTCTAAGCTTCCTGAAAATATTTGCGATTTGGCCTTAGGTGCTGCTATGTATGCTTATAATAGAACCCCTCATAAATCGAAAGATATTACACCTATACTGAAATCTGCAACTCACCATAGTCACGATATGAATCAGCTCAAAATCGCATACATAAAGGTTCAACGAAAAATAGGACCACAGTTTAGATATGAATGTCGGCAAGTAATACTTGTCGGCTATACTCCTTCGGGATATCAATTCCTTAAACCAGAAGAAGGAAAGTATTACGAGAGCCGAGATGCACGATTTAACGAAAAATTAGTGTATGGAGACAAATATGATAAAGAGGGTACCTAAGCGATGTGATAATATGATTAATGATACAAGCTTTCTGGGCATACAGGATGCTACGAAAGAAACTCCTAAGAATTTATTCTTGGATAAAGAAAACAGTGAAGAGATAAACGAGATAAGTAATACTGAAGATGAAACCTTTTGTGCACTTTTAGCACACATTAACGGTCATCCAGCATCATACAAACAGGCAATGCAAACAAAAGATCGAGAAATTTGGCAAGAGGCTATTAACGATGAATTGAACTCTATGAACAAGAATGAAGTTTGGGAAATAATAGATAGACCAGCAATGACCAAAAATGAAAGAAAGTCGAATATTATTGACTCAAGGTGGGTACTAAAAAGAAAATTAGACAAGAACGGTGACACAAAATAATTACGACTTGAGAGAAACCTATGTCCCGGTATCACGATTACCTTTAGTAAGATCCGTAATCGCAATAATCAATAAACATAGTTTAGATATCTATCAATTAGACGCTAAAACTGTTTTCCTTAATAATTAATTCCCTAAAGGAATTTAATACTCGAAAGAAACAAGAAAAACTAAACTGTGTAAAATCAAGCGAGCCTTGTATGATTTAAGAATCAGTCCTAAATTTTGAATATCGGTTTGACAAACGATGGCAGTGAACCTTGTCTGTTTACGTGGAGAGACAAAGAACGAATTTTAATGTTATTGCTGTATTTTGATGACCTACTTGTGGCCAGTAACGATACAATTAAACTTGAAGAAGTGAAATAAAAGTTGGAACACGAATTTGAAATAAACGCTGGGTGAACCACAAGAGTTTCTTGGTATAGCAATTAGGTAGGACAAAGAAAACCTAACCGTAAAGTTAAGTCAAGAAAAATATATAGATAAAATTCTTACGAGATTCAAACTTGATGAGATGAATCCTCAAAGAAATCCAATGGTCACCAGTCAAGTCGCGAATCGCGAACGAAAAATGAGAGAAGAAAATAACGAAATGATTTTTCAAGAAAAAGTAACGAAAGAAAATTCACCTTACAGAGAGGCAATTAGGAGTCTGTTATACCTTGCAAGTGAAACACACCCAGATATATTGTCTGCCATAAATATATTCAGTAAACATCAAGTTAATCCCACAGAAGCCGATTGGAAAATGGTAAAACGAGTTTTCAGATACCTCAAAGGAACGAAAAATTTAGGTCTAAAAATGTAGTTAAACGAAAAGATCTACAATCCTTTTCAGACGCAAGCTTTGCAGACTGTACTGTGGCATGGAACACGCATAAACAATATTATGTTGCCCTATATACTTGTCAAGCTGAGTACGCTGTAATGAGTGAAACATGTCAAGAAATGATAGCAATAGATAGACCCCTGAAATTAATTCTTAATAATTCATTCTACTCTATGATAATTTGGCGTAAAAATGAAGCTGCAGAAGATAGTGCAAAAACGAACGGAGGAAATCAACTACGAAATATGCTAGAAGTACGAGAACATTATGTGAAAGAATGTGTTAAACGAAATTTAGTAAAAATTAGTTTGATTTCTTCTAAAAATCAAGTAGCTGATATATTCACAAAACCTCTTTCATTTGAAATAAATAAACGACTAGTTGACAAAATCACAAACGATATATAAACTCCTAACTGTATAGCTTTAAGCTTACAAGTATTTGAAAAAAAACATACAAAACTTAAATATTGTTATGTTTGTATGTGGTAATTTTTCTATTTGTTACAGAAAATACCAGGATGTAAAGAAACAATGAATACTGCAGTTAAAATATATATATATATATATATATATATATATATATATATTGTAACACGAGTATTAGAAATATTAACGTCAATATCTTTAAAACCTTAGTAAATGAGAGTAATCTATTACAAGCCCATAGTCGGGAGGGAGTATTAGAATATTAAGGGCGCCTATTAACTTGTTTGTGAATGTGGGGACTGGCTCCCCTTCAGCCCTACCAAGTTCACTCCCACTCCTCAACAGGCCTCTGTCGGCTCACGCGCTCGTACTAGTTAGTAATACTGAATCAAGCGTGACATAAAGAATGAGTGACCATTTTTATTACTGTTAAAAAACTTGTGTTCAATATAAAAGTGCCTTTTTAATTCAACTATCCTACACTGTTAAAGATAATATTAAATTTTTTATACCAATGTATATTAAAATTAATATGTCAAGCATATGAAATCGCCATTAAGAGCGTGTATATTAAATTTTATATACATTCATGCTAATCACTTGCAAGAAAAATCAGATAATTCCAGTTTTCACAAATTAAAAAAAAGTTTAGTAGTAATTTTTGATTCTGAATAATAAAACAAGATATATTCTTCAAGTTGAGCAAAAATGAAATTCGATTTCAAATCTAAAAGTTCAATTAAGCGAATAAATAACGGACCACGTTAAATTTCTACCAATCAGAGCGAGTTTTGGAGAAAGTTCCACCTGTACGTAGTTATAAATAATAATTGAGTCGACGAATTTTGGATTATTACTTCATTTGCAAATACTTGACAAGATTTAAAGAAATGAAAGCACTTTGAGTTTTTACGTACACTGCTTTACCGACATGTATATTACATTAAATATTCATTCATTAAACATGGCATCTGGGGTTATTTGGGGTCTGTGATAATAAATCTAGCCAGTTTTAAAAATTTCAAAAAGGCAGATTAAATGGTGAAAATTTTTTGAAAGTTTTTAGATTTTCATAATACTTTTTACTTTGGTGTTTTTTGGTCGTTGACCAATATGGCGGATACATTAAAAAAAATCAATGGATTATTATGAAAGTTAGCATCTGGGAGTGTTTGGGTATATGATAACGAATCTAAAGTCAGATAAAAAAGTTTAAAATGGCGGATACAACATCGTGGACAAATTTTAAAAAAGTTGTTGGATTTTCATCAAACTTGTCACTGAGGGGTGTTTTGGGGTTGCGTATATGTTATATGTTACTTACGAATATGGAACTAGATTTGCAAAATTTGCATCTATCTGTTTTTGGGTTTTTTTTTTATCACAAATCTAACGTCAGATTACAAAAATTCAAAATTGCGATTCTAATATGCGGACGTGGTAAAAAACAAGTTCCTTTTTTTGTATTTTTTTATAATATTTTTTTCAGAACTTTTTTTGTATTTGACTTTCTTATTTACTTTTCTGTTTTAAATTTAAGCTATTTTTAATATCTGTAGATTAAAAAATATATATAATTAGTGAATCTAGTTGAAACTTTATGAGTGGTAAAGGGTGAAACTATTTCTTTTCGGTAAAACAAACAGTAGTATATTGCAAATCTTACAAATACATTCTGCTATGAGCACAGCGTCTTGATTTGACCATTTGCTCAGGCAAATGAGCTGACTGAGAGCGACTTCTTTCGACAGACAGCTGTGGTTTGTAAGAAGAGACTTTTGTAACTTGACGTTTTCAGACTTTTGAACTTGGTAGTTTATTACCCAAGACTACAATGACAAACCAAAGACTACAGAGACATCAAAATCGAAGAATGTTCTAAGCCACCATATTTTGGACTCTCGTTCAATTTTAAATGTTGACAAGAGATGGTAAGCTTTATCAAAATCACCTATACGCGCGTTATAATCAGAAGCCATTACAGGAAAAATAACGGTTTTCAGTGTACAATCTTTTTGTCTACGATTAACAGACACTGTTTCACAAGGATCATGATAATTAGACAAAAAGTAGACAGCCTTTTTGTCCATCTATTTGCTCCAACGAATACCTGTATTAGATATCCCAAAAATCGCTTTTCCCTTGATGCATCTTGTTATTAGGTATTTCACTTTTTGCAATCTTGAACGGCTCTTCCTCCCAATTGTTTTCCGGGACTTTCAGTTTTTCCTGTATATATTTAGAATTCTCGTATACAGCTTGCATCATTCGCACGAACACAACAATCATATCTGCGCTTCATGGGTTTGGCTATAATGTACTGCTTCATGCTCCTGCGACCTTTGAATTTTATCATTGATTCGTCTACACTTTGATATTTGCTTGGATTCCACCACTTTTTGAAACTTTGATTCAATTTATCCAGAAGAGGTCGCAATTTGTATAATTTATCATAAGTCGCTTAACCCTTTTTCGATTCTTTACTTTTATCAGTAATATGCACTTTACCGAGAAAAAATCCAAAACGAACTACTGGCATCAACGAGCTTATGTACGGATCATTCAATTGAGTACTAGCAGACCAGTAATCTCGAAATGGAGGAGACTTCTTTCACTCCCATTCAAATATTAATGCCAAAAACCATCAGAAATTCCATCTTTGATGCAGCTGCATGTTTATATTGCTCCTGCTTCAAACAACAAATTGTTTCTAACACAATCAAATCCATCAAATCATCTGGAAACAAACAAAGATATATTTTTAATGGTAAGAGACTCAGTATCGCTTGGAATATCAGCCAACTCTATTACTTCTTCCATGTTTCAGTCCAAAAGGATACCCGGACAGCATATGCTATTGCTTTTGCAGAAAATTCGTGAAGAAGAAATTTCGCATCAAGATTTCGGTGATGAGGAAAGCTTTAGTCATGCAGAATTGGAAGATTTGTTTGCTGCAACGAAAGAACAGTTTCGAGGATTGTATACATTCTGTGATCTAATTTCTCGGTTCCATGGACATGGTGTAAATTACGACGGGAAAAAGAATCTGATGGATTTTCTTTGCGAGATGTGTCAGGGACTTTCTGATGAATTTCTAAATGTAATTTTCGACTATTCCAGCCGGCAAGCAACAAGCATGGCCATTGCAACTGTAATAGTCTCTATTGCAGCGATATGTGCCTGGCAACATTAGGCTAACAGCGATAACTAGAGAGTAATATATAGAACGACATGACAAAGCATTTGCCAATAAAACCTACAGTCCGCAACCAGAAATTTCCAGAGCGACTGCTATCATAGATGGCACTTATGCTTACTCGCAGAAGAGCAGTAACTTTCGTGCACTGCTCTCATTCTTGTTTCAGACGGGTGTATACTTGATATAAAAGGACCTTATTTTTGGGACTGACGAAACAATGACGCACAAATGCTCATCAATGAATTTAAAAGCGAACGAAGCACGACGCATAACGAAGTCAAGATGTTTGGTTGAATCTAGAAATGGCCACTTTAAATCCATTTTTAAGTTCTTTGACAAACCCATTTCTATTGATCACTTGCGTAATCTCGGGGATTTCTTCCGTATTAGTGATGCTATGATTAAAAGATATTATCATGTTATCGAGATGCAAGGTTCTACTATACAAGTTGCAAGAGAATACCCAGCGACAGCTCGTGAGGCTAATTTCATGCAAGCGCGTGTAGAACTTGACAATATAAGCTACGGAATTGCAACGTAACGCAACGTAACGAACGTGGTTTACTCAGAGTAAGTGTATATTCTGGTTTCCGAAATGCGACAAGGTACCAACTGTGGATAGCGGTCCGTGAAATTGTTGATCTAGGGCCAGCCTATAATAAAATAATTTGCGGCTGTTACGCTATACGTTAGTCAGGGCCGAACTCGCGACACGTGTGCACACATCCCGAGCGTTTATATCATTGCTGCATAGGATTCTAGATGCTGCCAATAGAGCAGAACAGGTAAACCCAAGTGAATAACCAGAAATCATTTAATGTATTTTATGGGTTAAAAATATTTTGCTACTAAGCTTTCCCAAGACTTTAGAAAACAAAAAAACTTTATGCAAATTCTTGCTTTTTAACTGTAAATAACAGTTTCGAAATCACTGTTTTCTAATGGTTTCTGGAAGCATAAAGATCGTCTTTCCGCAAAATGAAGGTTTCCTATCTCATCTTTCTGTTCTTAATTCCAATTTTACAATTGAAAAAAACCTGTTAAGAAAATCCACTTTTTTCACTGTTAATAACAATTTTGAGCGGACTATTCTTTTATGGTTTCCCCGAACCAACCATCCCATTAGCGACTGGTGCAGTGCGCTATATCTATGTATATACTTCACTGCTCTCGCAAAATATATTAGTTTGATGTAAACCCTTCTAAGAATTTTCGCTGGTGGTGCGGGGTCCAGGGGAATGAGATAAATGAGCTGCGAGATCAGCTACCCTGACTTATTTACGTTTGACAGACCCGCAAGTTACACCAAGTTTCTGTATCCATTATCCAAGAGAATGTACGAGTTAAAATCATTCAGGCCAAGCCCGAAACCGGCCATAACCCGAAAAAGTGTATTGGCATATAGGTACATGACAATACGACCATATTTTTGCCCCCATAGCTGTTTTTTCAAGCGACTTAATATTTTGAGCGTTTAGCGTTCGGCTGTTTTAAGATACGTGCGGATAAGATATCTTTAAAGTAACCTTACTTTGCTTTGACCGCATTTTCTCACCTTATCTACGCTCACGTTACGTTTTATTAAACAAAAATGTTGCGTACTTCGAGTTCGGCAGTTTCGGGAAGCGTAAAACAAATATCATTATCAAACTCGCAATTGTTACTGAATTTGCTTTTGTCGTCGTCTCTCCCCTTTTAGCATATACGGGGATCCATTGTTTTCTCGAAATTGAGCGCTTAGCTCCGCATTGCTAAAAAATTGTTCAGCTTTCTTAACTTTTTCCGGATCGTTGATTAGGCCTTTATATTCTACATATTTACCAAGTTTCAGCCAAATACACCAAAAGCCATTTTCCCATACATTTGGTGTGGGGTCCTTTCTCCGCAATTTTTAATCTTATCTTTTTTATAAAAATTCGTAATCAGCGACCCCTAAACCCCCAAGAAAGCACTTTTATTCCAATCTGTCAACTTTTATCAAATTTCACTGCCATTTCGAATTTTGCATTTTGGCAAAAAATTTGAAATCAGCGACCCCGACAACCCCCCAGGAAGCCCTTTTAGCCAGATTGTTCAATGTTTTCTATTTTGGCCCAAAATTTCATGTCTCCCGGCACACTGTAAGGCGGTTCTAGTTGATGAGATATTCACATGTTTCTAAGTCAGGCTCAAAATGATTATTTGCGGGCTTGAGTGGGTGATGATACTAGAACCTATACTGAATATATTGGCACTATGGTCATGACCCGAAAGCAACCGCAAGTAGGTATATTTTATGTTCGAAGGAAAAGTGTAACAGGTGCGCTATTGCTAAGATGCGCTTTGACGTGTGATTATGTTAATGTAATGTTAATGTTAATGTAAATGTTAATGTAATCTTCATTAAAAAATGTTAAAAAATTAAAACATTAGTAAGTTTCAATACTAAAAATGAGTAATATCTATACTAAATAGTAATAATTAGTAATTTAAAATAAATCAAATGTCAGTTTTAGGATATTAATTAGGTATCTCATTTGAATAAATTGAAATTCCATTTTACACTATAAATTGCAAAAAATAAACGTTTTACTGACATATTGACCTTAAAATGAATTTCTCAAGTGTGCCCATTTAAGGGGTAACACCACTCTAGAATTTTCAAAAAATCGATTTTTTTTGTTGCTTAAACTGTACTTTGGACCCATAAAAATCATATCCAACTGCTTTTATACAGAAAT
>JAAAKG020039817.1:0-19071 GCA_010014905.2 Druon quercuslanigerum
AAAATATATATATGTAATATAAAAATGTATAATGTTTAAAGGATATTGTGTTGAATTTTTATCCTAAAATATAGAGAACTTGGTCTTTCGAAACGAGTTGAAGTGAAAATATTTAATAAATTTGATGGTAAAAAATGGATTTTTTTTTATTTTTTACAGTAACGGTAAAAGATACAACTTTTTTGTCGAAAGAAAAAAGATGTGCCATGCAATTTTCTACAAAGTGATGTTTTAAAAAGTTAAATTTTCGAAAAATGATTTTCCAGTCATCAGGGGCCAACTCGAGCAGCCTGAAGCGGCTAGGTAAATTTTATGCGTGGTTATAGAATCCGGAGTCTCAATTTTCGATTTGCCTTAGTGCTACACTCAAACTCCAATGATATGCGAAGCTTGGGGACCAGGAACTCCTAAGATACGATCGGGAAAGGGGCTCACACCTTAAGACGTTTAGCTTTCGGGGGTAATACGTGAGAACGCACACAGGCTTACAACGGGCACGGTCACTTCTAGTTCAGTCTAGAGCGCACTCGCGCGCGCACAATATTTTAAAAAAGAGAGGGGGTAGAAGGAAAAAAAATTATGATCGCTTCTTTACAGTCGGGACGCTCGTTTCTGTGTATCACTCGTATATTTGGAGCTCGTATCTTTGGAGTTTGAAAGTACTCATTATTAATGCAAAAATATGTTTCTTTAAAAAAAAATTGAATTTAACCATTTTTAGTTCAAATTGGATTCAGGCTGATCATAAAAATTGATACGATGCTCTCTTAGCATTTTTAGCTGAGATTTCGTAACCGAGATAGTTTACGTGTTAAGTTTCATGATCAAAGACCGTGTTTGCTAATTGTGTAATAATAATAACTATTTAATTGAAGATTATATAACAATAAATAATTTTTTGTTGAATATAATTTTTTTATTTAAGTTTTCGATATTTAAATTATTAAAAGATAAGATCAATGTCGAAGAGTAAAAAATAAAAAACATAAAAATAAAGAAAGCTGTAATTGGAAATAAGAATGATTACATACGTTGAAGTTTAAAAAAATTAAAGAGACTCTAATCAATTAAGGGCTACATTTTTAAAATAAGAAAAAAATGTATTGTATGTTAAAATGAATTCAATTATACCAAACAAACTTTCAAACTAAAAAATAATTTTTAATGGGAAGCTTTAGAAATGAAAAAAAGTTCTACTTCAGAACCTTGAAACTGAAACAAATGCAAACTTCATTTTAAATTTACAAAATTTATATTTACCAAAAACTTTGACATTAAAACTTTTTTATAATAAAGGCCTTTAAAATTTCAATTATTTTTAGTAAATTCTAATCACTTAAAACTAATATTTTTTTAATTGATAGTTAAACGTTCTCAAATTCAACTAATTCATTTTTTGTTGCAAACTTAAAATCTATTAAAGGGAATAATTTAAATTTGAGCATTCAAGATGTAAATTCAGAACTCTATAATTATTTTAACCATTTAAAATTACTGGAATTATGCATTAATTGCTGCATCAATTTCAGTTGCAGAGTTTCATTTTTTCCTTTTTGTTTCTTGAACCTAATTTTTATTTTTTCAACATCAAATCTTCGTTTGGAACTATCAGGCACTCTTGAAACTTTCCAATAAAATATTTCAAAAAATTTATTTGTTTAAATCCTCCACTGAAATTTAGGAAATTTGAAGATATAACATTTAAAATTAAAATAAATAATAAACAACTAGTTTGCTGTAATAAGCTTCCTTTTTTTTTTTAAATTAAACCTCTCTGGATCAAGAGGGGATACGCGTGGATTCAGTCTGAGAATCATTGTCCGGAAAGTCAATTTTTAAAATCGTTTGAATGTTCATTTCAAGGGCTGGTATTTGTAGAGCATTTTTAAGGCACATCTTTTTTCTGTAGCAAATATCTGTAGGTTTTACAGTTTTTGAAGTTATTGATAAAAACTAGATTTTTCGAAAACAAAAAATTTCAATCTTTTTTAATTTCAACTCGCGCTTCGTTTATCAAGCGAATTTTAAGCAACGAAAAACTTTCAGTGAGAAAGTTGTTTACTAAGGTTCAAAGAAGTTTTCTGGAAATTTTCAGATAAATCGCTGTAATGGTTAAAAAATTAAGAACATCTTTAATTACAAACGGAAATCTTGACGCTGCTGCCGTATGCACGTGCCTCCTCGGTTATGAACGTGTTGCAGCGGACGTGAACGTCAAGTAGGATACCAAAACAAAAATAATAACGTTTTGTAGTTTTCTTCTAAAATATACTATAAATCAAGCAAAGAAGCAGTGAATGGATTATTTCTTAGAATAACTGCAAAAGTATTATTTTTGAGAGAAGTTTACTGTAGTTAATACCCTACTAATTTAAGAAAGATGGAAGAGTGGATGTTTATGACAATTATGAATTACAACATCCAACCTATTTTCTCTTTAAGTTTACGCTTGAAATAGAGAAACTTTCGAAAAGGATGTAAAAAATCTCTATTATTACTTAAGTCCTAAAGGAAAAGAATTTTTCGAAGAGTATTTTTTTAAAGTAAAAATTTAGAGTACAAAATGTATGATAAATCAATTATTTCAGTGATGATATTTTGAGTGTTATTTTGTTATCAGATTTGATCTTCCCGTCCGCTGCAACTTGTTTGTAGCCAAGGAAGCACGTGCATAGGGCATCGTCAAGACTTCACTTTGTAAATTAAAACATTCATAATTTTTTAACCATTAAAACGATTGATCTGAAAATTTTAAGGAAACTTCTTTAAATCTTGATAAACAACTTTGTCACTGAAAGTTTTCCGTTGCTTGAAATTCGCATGCTAAACGAACCGCTTGAATTTTGAAACACATGATTTCTACAAAGTCTTGATGAAAACTTAACAACTTTCTTGTTTATAAAAATATTCGCATTTTACTTTTTCGAGTAGTTCAAGAAGACTTTAACACGTAATTTACTGCCAACAGAATAGAAAATTTTTGAAAATTGCCTAAGTTAGGACGAGTTTAAATGCAAAAAGTTAAAAATATTTTGTTTTTAAAAAATCTTTTTTTTTACCAATTTAATTAAAAACTATAAAACTTAAAAAAAATTTGCAAAATGAAAAAAAGATGCGCCTTACAATTCTCTACAAGAATCAGTTCTTAAAATTTAAATTGGTACGAATAGAAAATTTTCGAAAATTGGCTAAGTTAGGACGAGTTTAAATGCAAAAAGTTAAAAATATTTTGTTTTTAAAAAATCTTTTTTTTACCAATTTAATTAAAAACTATAAAACTTAAAAAAAAATTGCAAAATGAAAAAAAGATGCGCCTTAAAATTCTCTACAAGAATCAGTTCTTAAAATTTAAATTGGTACGAATTTACAAATTGACATTCATGACAACAAAACTATTGTTAGGAATTTTTTGCATATTTAAAGGCACTCTAAATGTGTTACCTAATGCTGAAGTGTTCGCGACAACATCAGGAATATTAACCTTTGATAAATTCTTAAAACGTTTTTCAATCTTAAATCAGTAGTTTCTCTATTAAAATCTGAAGTCCTGCTTTGTAATAAAAGAAACTTTTTAATACAATCAATTAATTATATTAAATTTATCTAAATTCTGGTAAATTTGTGTTGCAAATTCCTTGTAAGTTACTTGTACTGTCGCTGATTGATTGGAATTCAACTTAATGATAAGTTGATCATCAAATGCTTATATTTTTGAATCTCTATCTAATTCTTTAGGAAAATTAACTTAAAATAGATTTTTCTTAGTCCGATGACATTTTGGAAGAATATTTTGATCTAGTAGTAACTACGAAAAGAAAGAAATTAGGAAAAATTGTTAGAGCTTCCAAACAAATTTGAGTAAAATAAGCTTAAGTGGATATTCCTGAATCTTCTTTCTCTCCTGTTCCTAAATATTTAATCAAAACTTTCAAACTCTAATTAATCCAGAAATAGTAACTGGAATTTGATGTGGATATTACAACTAATGTCTAGCCATTAGTTTAGCCCTCAACGGTTGTCAGGACAAGTGTTGTTTAATTTTCGGATTCTTGAACATATCCATCCACGGAGTTGGCCCTCCATGTCACATGAGAAGATCAGTTCCGCGCACCCGGATTGTATAATGAGCATGCTTCATCGTGGCAGCTGCTTAGATCCACGCATTACCCTAAATCGGCAAATCTGCATTAATTCCATAATAGATGGTGGCAAATTGATAGTTGCCCTTGTACAAATAGCAATATAGCCTGGCGGTCACTGGTTGAAGTGTCGAGAGGCTTAGAGAGTTAAAGGGGTTTGCACTGGCGGAGGTTGAATCCAGAGTGGTGATGTTCCACAATATGTACCAAGCCCCCAACCCTCGCGACTTGATTGTTGTTTGAGCACTTTGGTCCTCACCGTGCCTGCTATTGGGCACAATGTGTAATGAACAGAACCCCGATCAGGACGCAACGTGTTATTTTCTATCATTTAGCCTAGGAAAGACAGCTAATGTATCAACGACCCTGCCTGGAGATTAGTCTAATAGGATTATCCATGATCCTCTGTTATTCGAACTTAATCACCAAATAGTTTCGACAAACAAGTGATTCCAGACTCCAGAGATACTAATTCTATTTGACAGGACATGAGCCTTTTTGGTGGGGTGTGAAATTAGCATTGCTGTAAATGCCTGTTGATCAGTTTCATCAGACAATTATATGAAAATACTATACCAGGCTTCTATAGAGATTTCGGATTTTTCTTTTGGTCAAAAAATTGTCTAAGAGAATTATCAGAATCTCAAGGTCATTTTTTTCTTATGAATCTTCATAAGGGATAAATGACATTTGTCTATTCTGATACGCTAACCATGTCAGAGCCTTCTACATTCACATTAAAACATAAAGGGTTTTTAAACTTCCTACAATTTTTCTATACAAAATCAGTTTTACCTATACTAACAATATGTTTTAAGTTACACTGCCTTTCCTAATATTTTTAATCCTTTTCTAAAATCATTTCATTAAGACAACAAGCATGTTCAGTCACTCTTCCTACAACCGCAGTACCACAAAGGTCAGATGCACTTTTGAAAATAACATCCAATTATACTGGCGACCTACATTTTTTTATTGTCTAAATTTGTCTTACCTTTTTCTACTATCATTACTTAAATATTTGCTTAGTTACTTCATACTTCTCATTTTAAACCGTACTTGACTAAGGTCCACTGAAACAAAGATAGGGAGGTTCGTAAGTTTCTGGAATAAAATTCAACGAGTTCCAAAAAATAACAACTGCTACAGTGTCCGTTGAGAATTTGGTAGAAATTTGGACTCTATTGTCACGAATTAATTTTTAATTAATTTCTGAATCATTTTGTTCATGATTTAATTATTTCGTTAAAAATTGATCTTTGTAGTTGAAAATTCAACAATCTCTTCCTTTTGGTGAAACGTTCAAATATCTGTTGATATTCATTCATTTATTAATGACAAATAGTTTACATTTTTAATTTTAGTAGAAAGTTCGTCTGGTTTGTTAAAAATCCTTTTCATTTTCGTTAAAAGCTAATCATGATTCGATTAAAAAGCTTTTTGCTCAGAACATTATGGATAGGGTAAAAAATAAATTATTTTGTGTCAAACTAGCTCTTTTGCAAAAAAGTAATTTTATGGAAATCTGTATTATCAGCAGAGGTAATTGTTATTGAATTTTTCAAAGAAAAAAGACGGCTTTGAACGCAAAAATATAAATTTGCAACTGAGAAAAATTATCTTTCAGCTAATAGTTAAATTTTTAACAACAAGAAAAATTATGTTCAGCTAAAGATCTGAATTCTATACATAAAAAGACTACTTTTTAAACATAAGGTTGCATTCAATGATATTTAAAAAGAAGTAACAAAATAGTTGATTCTTCGTATTAAAAAGACAAATTTTTTCGAAGACAGTTAAATTTCCAAATCAGAACTTTGATACAAAAAGAGATAAATTTCCAGTGTAAAAAGATGATTGATCAATACGTAAAGAAAAATTTTTAATAAACCAGTTTTAGTTCGTACAAAAAAAAAATTAATTTTCTTTTAAAAGAGATGGCTTTTCTACGAAGCAATAACATTTTCTACAAAAAAAAGTTAAGTTTTCCATCTAAAAACTAAAATGTTTTATAAAACAGTTAAATCCTCGATTTCTGCATATTTTTTCTGATAAATAAATACAAAATCCACCATGATGGTTTTTTTTCTGAATCTGACGTTGTTTGGGTCAAAATTCAAATGATCTATTTTTTCATAGTATTTTTGATAAATCAAATTGATTGGAAAGTTCTGTCGAAAATAGTAAAGGCAAATTTTGTGGAACTTTTTATTAACTATAATTTTTCTCAAATACATTTGTCCCTAGTTTTTGACGTTTGGCTCAAAATTTAAATTTCTTACTATTTATAGCATTTGTGATAAATTAATCAAAAATATTAAGCCTTATCAAAAAATAATTAGATGAAAAATTATACGTTTTTTGAAAACCTACAATTCTTCTCAAATACTTTTTTTACGTATCTGTCGTGTGGCTTAAAGCAAAAAATTCCTATTTATGAATTAAAAATTTAACTTTTCACGTAAAAAATTCACTCTTATTTTAATATTCATATTTCAGTGGTAAAAAGTCAAATTTAAAATTGTTTGAAATGAAAATTCAATTGTTTGAAAAAAATTTTGTTCGACACAGTTTGTTTGAAAATTTGGCAATTTTTTTTTAAAAGGCACTTTTTATTTTTTGTGTAAAATTTATATTTCGCTGTTAAAAAGTCAATTAAAACCTTTCTTGGATAAAAATTCAACTATTTTTGCAACATTTTTTATTTTGTGTTCAAAGTAGTATTTAGTAGTATTAATAGTAGTGCTATTAGTAGTATATTGTATTTAGTCTCAATTTAATCTTGCTAGGATAATATTAACTACTGTTTTAAAAATGAAAAATTTAAAAAAAAAAATAGTTTTTGGTTAAAAATCGAAATTTTTCCTTGAAAATTAATTCATATTCCTAGAAAATTCACTTTTTATTTCAAACTTATATTATTATACTACAATTTAAACTACAAGTGTAGAAAAAATGAAAATTCTACTATCTTTTTTGAAAAGGTCCCTTGTTTATTTAAAAAATCATTTGTTTCAGTAAAAATTGCTTCTCTCCTAGATGAGGAAGAAACTGTTTAGTGGAAACTTCAATAATTTTGTTTAAAATTCATAATTCTAGATTGATAATTAAACTGTTTTGTTGTAAATTTATTTTATGTTTAAATTTTATATTTTGGCTTCGGAAAGTCAACTGAATCCTTTTTTGGATTAAAATCTAACTATTATTTGTTGAAAAATTTGTAATTTTGATTTAAAAATTTATCTGTTTTAGTAGAAATGTTATTTTTCTTGAATAAAAATGCAACGAATTGGTTAAAAAATAATACATTTTTGTGAAAATTTATCCTTCATGATGAAAAATCGAAACGATTTGTTAGAGATTCGTCTTTCTGGATTGAAAATTTAATTTGTTTGTCGAAAAATTACTTCTTACTTAAAACTGATATGTTGAAGTTACATAGTAAAACTGAAATCTTTTTTATAATGAAATTTAACTATTTTTATTAAAAATTTGCCTTTTCAATTCAAATGTCGATGTACCTTAGTAAATCAGAATTTTTTCAGTTTTAAAAAGACACTGTTTGGTTGAAAATTCAACCGTTTTATTTAACCTTCATATTTTGAAGTTGAAAATAAAACTAAGCTTGTTAGAGGTATCAAAAGAAAAATTTTGAAGAAATCTATATTATTATCAGAGGTAGTTACGATCGATCAGTATAGATGCCATTCTACAATCTGCGAAAATAAAAGTAAAAACTGACGATCAATCTCACTCTTCAAATACCAGAAAATGCTTGACGTTATTTCTGACTTGATGGTAAAGAAAATTTTCCATCTATTAAATTGTTGAGGAGAGTGGTGGAGGGAGAATTGCAGGCAATTTCTGTCATCGGCCTCCACCTCTATTTCCATTTAGTCACGACCAATTCCAGAAGAAGATATTCACTTGGTACGTGTTCACCCTTAGACGATCATTCCTTTTCCAATTTGATGTCATCCAAATGCATTGGAATTCCCTTTAGGGATTAAATTTTTCTGAAAAAAGATCCACTCACTTAGTTCTACTGATGAACGAATGCCAGAAGTTTCGATTTCTGTTCGGGAGCTTTTCAAATGAAGTTATTAAAGAGATAGAAGGTAAAATCCTCTTTCAGAAATATACGCTATAAATGTATCGTTCAAGTTAGCTCTACAAATAACAGAAAATTCCTTACTTCATTTCTGATCAGATGGAAAATAAGTTGTTCAAAAATTTTTATCAAATCATTTTAAAAAAACATCTACTCACTTTTCTCCACTGAGGTTCGAAGGTCATAACTTCCGATTTCCGTTGGGGTGCTTTTCCGGAAAAGATATTACAGAGATTGAAAGAAAAATCCTTTTTTAGAAATATACGATATTTAATTCAGGTGTTACATTTAGGATACGAGTATTTTTAGATGAATCTGTATTATCATCAGAGGTAGTTACCATATAGCAAATCATCAGATCAGAATCAAATGTATCGATAAGTTAGCTCTTCAAATAACAGAAAATACTTAACGTAATTTCTGACTATATGGAAAATAAAGTTTTCAAACTTTTAAATTAAATTTTTTTAAAAAGAACTTTTCACTTCAATCCACTGAGGAACGAATGACAAGACTTCCGATTTCTGGCTGGGAACTTTTCCATTCATTTTATCATAGAGATTAAGATAAATAATTTTTTTTTAAATATACGCTATTTAAGTCATAATACATTCAGGATTTACATTTAGGATCAGAGTAATTTTATAGGAATCTGAATTATCAGCAGAGGTAGTTACTATCGATTAATGTAGATGTCATTGCGCAATGTGTTAAAATAGAAATCAAATGTATCGATCAAGTTATATCTTCAAAAAACTGAAAATACTTAACGTAATTTCTGACTATTTTGAAAATGAAGTTTTCAAACTTTTCAAATAAATTTTTCTGACAAATATATCTTCTCATTTTGTTTCACTGTGGATCGAATGACAAAACATCCAATTTCTGGTTAGGTGCTTTTCAAATTGTTCTTTTACAGAGATGGAAAGAACAATCCTTGTTTAGAAATATACGCTATTTTAGTCAAGTGTTAAATTTAGGATACCATTAATTTTATAGGAATCTGTATTATCAGCAGAGGTAGTTTCTATCTATTACTGTAGATGTCATTCCACAATCTGTAAAAATAGATATGAAACGTATGGATCAAATTAGCTTTACAAATGACTAAAAATTCTTAATGTCATTTCTGACTAGATGGAAAGTAAGTTTTTCAAATTTTTTAATTAAATCATTAAAAAAAAACATCTTCTCAATTCTGTCCACTGAGAATCGAAGAACAGAACCTTAGATTTCTAGTGGGGTGCTTTCACAATTAAGCTATTTCAGAGGTCGTAATAAAAATCCTTTTTTAGAAATATACGATATTTAATTCAGGTGTCACATTCAGGATAAGAGTAATTTTAGATAGATCTGTATTATCCACAGAGGTAATTACTATCGATAAGTATACATGTCATTCCAAATTTTGTGAAATTAGAAATCAAGACTATCGATCAACTCTACTCTTCAAATAGAATAAAACACTTAAGGTCATTTCTGACTATATGGAACATAAAGTTTTCAAACTTTTAAATTAAATTTTTTTTACAAAAGATCTTTTCACTTCAATCGACTGAGGAACGAATGACAAAACTTCCAATTTCTGGTTTGGAACTTTTCCATTTATTCTGTTACAGAGATCGAAAGATAAATAATTTGATAGAAATATACGCTATTTAACTCAGGCTACATTCAGGATTTACATTCAGGATAAGAGTAATTCCATAGGAATCTGAATTATCAACAGCGGTAGTTTCTATCGATCAGTGTAGATGTCTCTCTACAATCTGCGAAATTATAAATAAAAACTATTGATCAAGTAAAAACTTTAAATAAAACAAAATACTTAACGTAATTTTTGACTATATGGAAAATAAAATTTTCAAATTTTTAAGTTAAATTTTTCTAATAAAAGATCTTCTCACTTTACTCCACTGAGGATCGAATGACAAAACTTCCGAATTTTGGTTAGCTGCTTTTCAAATTATTCTTTTACAGAGATCGAAGGACAAAAAATAATTGTTAAGAAATATATGCGTTTTAAGTCAGGTGTTACATTTACGATACGAGTAATTTTATAGGAATCTGCATTATCAACAGAGGTATTTACTATCGATAAAAATAGATGTCTTTCCACAATCTGTAAAATTAGAAAAAAAAACTGTCGATTAGGTTTACTCTTTAAATAAAAGAAAATACTTAACGTAATTTCTGACTAAATGGTAAAATAAAGTTTTCAAACTTTTAAATTAAATTTTTTTGAAGAAAAGATCTGCTCGCTTTAACCCACGGAGGATCGAATGACAAAACTTTCGATTTATGGTTGGCTGCTTCTCCAATTATTCTTTACAGAGATGGAAAGAAAAATAATTTTTTAGAAATATACTCTATTTAAGTCAGGGGTTACATTGAGGATAAGATTCATTTTTATAGGAATCTGAATTATCAACAGAGGTAATTACTATCGATCAGTGTAGATGTCTTTCCACAGTCTGAAAATTATAAATAAAATCTATCGATGAAGTTAACACTTTAAATAAAAGAAAATACTTAACGTAATTTTTGACTATATGGAAAGTAAAATTTTCAAACTTTAAGTTAAATTTTTCTAATAAAAGATCTTATATCTCTACTCCACTAAGAATCCAATGACAAAACTTCCGATTTTTGGTTGGTTGCTTTTCAAATTATTCTTTTAAAGAGATCGAAGGACAAAAGATAATTGTTAAGAAATATATGCGGTTTAAGTCAGGTGTTAAATTTACGATAAGAGTAATTTTATAGGAATCTGAATTATCAACAGAGGTAGTTACTATCGATCAAAATAGATGTCTTTCCACAATCTGTAAAATTAGAAAAAAAACTATCGATTAGGTTTACTCTTTAAATAAAAGAAAATACTTAACGTAATTTCTGACTAAATGGAAAATAAAGTTTTCAAACTTTTAAATTGAATTTTTTTGAAGAAAAGATCTGCTCGCTTTAACCCACTGAGGATAGAATGACAAAACTTTCGATTCATGGTTGGCTGCTTCTCCAATTATTCTTTTACAGAGATGGAAAGAAAAACAATTTTTTAGAAATATACGCTATTGAAGTCAGGGGTTACATTGAGGATAAGAGTCATTTTATAGGAATATGAATTATCAGCAGAGGAAGTTACAATCGATTAGTGTAGATTTCATCCCGCAATCTGCGAAAATAAGTTCAAATCAAGTTAAATCTTCAAATAACAAAAAATACTTAACGTAATTTCTGACTAGATGGAAAATAAATTTGTTACATTTTTTCATATCTATTTTCACAGATTATGGAATTCCAGCCACACTCATTTATAGTAACTAATCTGATGATAAAACAGATTCCTCTAAAATAAACCGGAGCTAGTTGAAATTAAAATAAAGGATTTTAAATAATTTGAATTGTTTAAACGTTTAACCAATCAAGCACCGTGCATTAATTTAAATTTTTAATCTAAGAAAATAAAAATCTATGTGTATTTACTGCTAGTCCTAAAATAAAAAAGGTGCACCCTCCATACAGATAGAGTCTGAATTTATCTTTAGAAAGAGACTTTCCCTTAAGCCAGGGTAGGAGAAGTATGAGGCAATTGCAGTGGGAAAATACGGGTAGGTCGATGTGCGAGGGCTCGAACATAAAACAGTGACCGTGAATGCGAAGATATTTACAGCGCCCTCTACGGAGGGTGAATTGCAGGCAATTTCTGTCATCGACCCCCACCTCTATTTCCATTCAGTCCCGACCAATTCCAGAGGAAGACATTCAAGTGGTACATTTTCACCCTTCGACTATCATTCCCTCTCCAATTTGGTGGCATCCAAATGTATTGGAATTCACTTTAAGGGATGCAGATAGGGTCATGGAATTCTATGGAATGAGGATGAGGGAGAGGCAAACACCCATACTTTGTTTTTATGGCTTTTTAACCATAAAAGCCTATGCAGCAGCAATAATCTAAGTAGATTTCCACACTCCAGGAATCTCAGCGGTTCAGCAGCTCATTCTTAACTTAGCAAGAGAATTCAAATAGAATTTAATTTATTATTACATATTTTTTCATCGGAGGGGTATTTCGTGAATGTTGAACTAAAATTTTAATTCTAAAACCATAATCAAAATACTTTTTTCTGATAAGACGGTTCGTTATTTTTGGTTAAAAAGTCCACTATTCTATTTTGGATAAAAATTAATCTTTTTGAGTTAAAAATTTAATTATTTCATTGCAAATTTAAATACTTTGTTAAAATATTTTTAGTTGAAAAATTAGAATTCTGGTTTAAGAATTCAATTTCTTTTTGTGGACAATTTATTTTATGGCTTAAAAGTTCAATAATTTGCTTGAAAGTGTTCTCTTTTCTTGGCTGAAAACATCAAATGTTTTAAAAAAAATGTGTCTTTTTAAAATAAATGTAAATCTTTTTTTTAAATTTAAATCCTATTATAATTTGAACATTAACTATATATTTTTTCAATTTATCTTTTTCTTGTTAAAGATTCTTAATTTTACTTAAAAGTTAATCTGTTCGGTTGAAAAATGAATCTTATTATTATTTAAAAGTGATTATTTTCAGTTGAAAATGAAACTATGGCCACAACAAATTCGACTATTTGATTTAAAAATGACTTTTTTGTTGAGATTTATTTAAAAATTTATATAGTTTGAAAGTTCAAGTTCTGTTTGAAGAAAATTTGTTTCTTTTCGGGTTAAAAATTCAATAATTTGTTAACATTTTTTCTCCCCTTTCTGCTGAAAAAATTATATTTTTCTATTGCAGATTCATGATTTTAGTTGAAAATCTATATCCTTATTTTGAGAAATGCCTATAATTATTTAAATTTTATTTGGAAATTTGACTGTTTTCTCGATCACGTTTCCTTTTGGTTTGAAATTTCAATAAGTTGGTTAAAATTCTTTTTTCTTCTTTGACTAAAATTAAAAAACAAAAACTTTTTTTGTTTAGCTTGTATAATTTTTGATTAAAAGTGCAATTTTTTCTTTAAATATTTTTTTTGGTTAAAAAGTTTAAAATTTAATTTAGTTCTAATTTATCGCCCATTTTGGCAAAAAAATTTGTTTTCCAAAAAGAATCAACTAGTTTTATGAAAATTCGTCTTTTTGAAATTACTTTCACTTCTTTTTTCTAAAAATTATCTTTTTTACTCGACAGTTAAAGGTTTTGTTAATAAATTATATTTTTTCTGTAAAGATTTATCATTTTAGTTAAAAATTCATCTCCTATGCTAGAAAATTTAACTATTTGGTTGACATTTTTCTTCTTCTTTGATTAAAGTTTAAAAAAATTTTTTTTTTAATCTTATCTTTTTTCGTAAAAAATTCAACTACTTGGTTCAAAATTAAACTACTTTTTGGAAATTTAATTTTTTGGTTAAAGGTACATTAATTATTTCAAAATCCATCTATTTAGCTACAAATTTAACTAGCTGTCAAAAAATCGTAATTTTGTGTTAAAAGTTAAACTGTTAAGTAAAAAATTTAACTTTTTTTATTAAAAATTCAACAATACGGTTGATATTTTTTTGGTTTTTGACGGAAAAATATTATTTGGTTAAAAAATTAACAATTCTCTCAAAACCTTATCTTTTTTTATTTCTAAAAGTATGTGGTAAAAACGAAAACACTTTGCTGAAAACACATTTATTAAATATGTATCATTTTAGTTGAAAATTACTCTCGTTGGTTCAATATGTGACAATTTTTTTGAAAAATGTTCTTTTTGTTGAAAATGGATCTTTTTTCTTTAAAATTAACTTTCAGGCTGGAAATTCAAACTTTCGCCTTGGAAAATCAAATATTTTTTTGGAAATACGTCTTTTTTAAATTCAACTGCTTTTTATCAAAATCCACATATTTTCGGTTAAAATGTCAAACAATAGATTTTTTGATGAGAATTCATTTTTTTTGCTATCAAATGTAATTCATTGCTTAAGTATGCCATTTCTTTTTTACAAATTAATTTTTTGTTAAAGATTTTTTATTTTAGTTCAAATATCCCCTTATTTGAATATATAACTATTTTTTGAAACTTTGTATACATAAATTGAAAATTTAGGTACTTTGTATAAAATTTTAAATTTTGGTTTTAAAAATCCATATTTTGGTTCACAATTAATCATTTTTGTTAGAAAATTCAACTACTTAGTTTAAAGTAGAACTTCTTTGTGAAAATGTAGTTTTTTGGATGCAGATTCATAATCTTAGTTAAAAGTATTTTGTTGAAAATTGGTCTCCCTGGGTTGATAATTCTAAGGAATTTATCTTTTTGGAGTAAAATTTTAACTAAATATTTGGCAATGGATTAACTTTTTTCATTAAAATTTATAACTTCATGTAGAAAATTCAACTTTTTTTTAGGAAATTCACCTATTTGGCTTTAAGAGTCAAATATTTAGTTAGAAAATTATTTTTTTGTTGAAAATTAATCATTTTAGTTATAAATGCATCCTTTTATTAAAATGTAATTTATATGTTAAAATTTTAACTTTTTGTATTGACAAATAAACGATTTGTTTAAAATCTGTACTAATATTTCAAAAAAATAATTTTCTTTCTTAGCTGAAAAGGCATTAATTACAATTAAATATTTAGCTCCTTGCTTCCAAAATTCATGTTTTTCGTTTGAAAATTACTTTTCTTAGTTGTCTACTACAGAATTGATTTATGTTTGGGTCAGCAAAACTAGAAAATTTATTCTTTTAAAATATTTGAAATTAGTATAACGAAAAATAATTATTTTAAAGCCTTTTGATTTTTATTGTCTTAAATGTCAGTTTATGATTCTTAGAAAAATAATCCAAACTTAGAAAAGAGGGTGGAAAGGGGAAAAATGGGTCGAAATTCTCGATTTTTGGTGTTACAACTGATTTTTTTAATTGAAGGTGAATTAAGGGAAAAGGGGAATCTATTAAAAAAAAATTTCAGGAATGAGGATGCTGAAGAAGAAAACACGCCTAGTTTGTTTCCATCTGACCTTAACCATAAAAGCCTATGTAGCAGCAATCCTTCAAGCGGATTTCCATACTCTTATCGCATCCACTATCAATGCAGTTTGATATGCTGCAGCTAAAGTGAAGGATCTCAAAACGATCAGACGTGCTATGCTAAGTTCCAAACCTTCAAGTCTCTCTACATCCTCTCATCGTTTCTGTCATTCACTCTTTTCTCTGCTCGAACATCAACTCCTAAGTCGACATCGATCGTCCCGGCCTTTCCGAAGAAGACTACGATTTATCTTCCGCGAATGGCGAGTCCTTTAGGATTTAATACATACATGCACACATACAAACATACATACATGCATACATACATACACTACCATCGGAAATTAGGAGATCGATTGACGCAAGCACTACTAAAAATCACTGCTGTCAGCGAAATAAAACGATAGGGCATTTTTAAAATACAGTTCGAAAGCCTATGAAATTCCACGTCTATTAACGTCAAGCATTACATTTTTCGGAAAAAAGATCTTCTCACTTTGCTCCAGTGGGAAACGAACCACAGAATTTCTGTTGGCCAGTCGGGTGCTGTTCCAATTGAGCTATTAGAAAAATCCAAAGAAAAATCGCCTTTAAAAAATATCCCTTTGGAGCGAAGTGAGAAGATCTTCTTTCAGAAAAAATTAAATTTTAAAATTTTTTTAAAATTATTTGCCATATAGTCAGAAATGACGTTAAGTGTTTTATGTTATGTGAGGAGTTGAATTGCTCTATAGTTTTGATTTTTGTTTTCACAGATTGTGAAATGACATCTAGGCTCATCGATGGTAACTTCCTCTGATGATAATGCAGATTTCTTCAAATTACTCGTATCATAAATGTAACACTTAGCTGGAGATAGCTTATCTTTCTGAAAGGGGATTTTTTTCGATCTCTCTAATAGCTGAATTAGAAAAGGACCCAACCGGCTATCAAAAGTTATGTGGTGCGTTTCCCAGTGGAGCGAAGTGAGAAGATCTTCTTTCAGAAAAATATAATTTTAAAATTAAAAAAAAAGTATTTGCTATCTAGTCAGAAATGACGTTATGTGTTTTCTATTATGTGAAGAGTTGAATTGCTCTATATTTTTAGTTTTTGTTTTCACAGATTGTGAAATGACATCTAGGCTGATCGATGGTAACTTCCTCTGATGATAATGCAGATTTCTTTAAATTACTCGTATCATAAATGTAAAACTTGGCTGGAGATAGCTTATCTTTCTGAAAGGGCATTTTTTTCGATCTCTCTAATAGCTGAACTGGAAAAACACCCAACCGGCTATCAAAAGTTATGTAGTTCGTTTCCCAGTGGAGTGAAGTGAAAAGATCTTATTTCAAGTAAATTTAATTTAAAATTTAAAAAATGTATTTTCTATCTAGTAACAAAACACGTTGAGTATTTTTGTTATTTAAAGAGTTAAAGTGTTCGATAGTTTTGATTTCTATTTCCACAGATTGTGGAATGACATCGACACTGATCGAGGATAACTACCTCTGATGATAATACAGATTCCTTCAAATTTCCTTGTCATTTTCCATTGCATTTATCCTATTTCTTTGAATAATAATTGAATTATTTTATTTTTTTTTATTAGTTTTTATGCTAATCGTTTTTTATCGGGTTAATAATATTCTATCTTTTTTATACTTTTCTCATTTTTAAAATCACTAGAATTTCCTTTTTCCTCTTATTCCATCTTACTTTTCTATAATCCTATACTCTTCTAGTTCTTTTGTATTATATTTCTGGCTCAAAAATGTTTCTAATAATTTTCTTTTCCTATTTCGTATATTGCTATTTCAAACTAAGCTATCTAATTTTTTATATTCTGCATCTTATAACTCCTTCCCATAGTTTTATTATTTAATATTCGTTTTATAACTTTTATTATTCTCTCTTTTTGAGTAATATATTTCTCTTTACATTGATTATAATCGTATTTTTTGTGAAACTATATTGTTTTATCCTCCCGTATCCCAATCCTCTTTAAAATAATAATATAACTGCATTTTCATTAAAATTCGAATGTATTGTTGTTATGTGAAAACTGACTATCGCATATTTTTTTAAATCACCAAGTTTTGAGGCCCCTTTTTAAGATTTTTTTTAAGGTTTGAAAAATATATATACGGCTTTACATAGCACTCGAAAATTTTAACAATTTAGCCTCATGACTTTTTTCAATAAAAATAAAATTAGCAGAGTTATAGTATTTCCAAAATCTCAAAAAAGAAATCTAAATAAACATTTTAAGCTAAAAAACGCAAGATATAAAAAAATCAAAAGAATAAAAAATAAAACATTCCATTTTTCATTAAAATGTATACAAGATAAATGAAAATTTTTTATGGCAAAAATTGTGCATTCAAAAAAGGTCTACAAATTTGTTCTCAAATATTTTTAGGTCGGACGCATAGTTTTTTTCCGGATATAACAGCATCGAAAAAAAAAAATTGTGGCCAAACGATACAAGCACACGATAAAAATAAATAAAAAACATTTATTCACTAAAAAAAGAGCTGAACATTTTCTATAAATAATTTGTAATAGGATGCATAGTTTTTGTTTTAATTGTAAAAAAAAAAAAAAAAATAATAATAATAATAGAATTAAATTGTTTGAAAAAAGTTGAGTTTAGAAATTATGCATTTAGAAAATATTTTTGTTTCATTCGTAAAAACCGAAGAGACGAAAAAAATGAGAAGACAAAAATTGTTCAACTAAAGAAGATCTAAAAGTTAAAAAATAACTGCTGCCTTGGAACAGCGATAACTCAGCGAAAAAAAACGATAGGGCATTTCTAAAAAAACAGTTGAAACCCTATAAGTTTCAAACAAATTTCTAGATTTTCTAAAATTTTGTAAGATTAAAAATGTCTAATCGTATCTGAGTTAAGTTTTAGTCGACGATCACAGTTCTCTGCCGGTCTGCTGCTCGCCTCCTTCGTTGAGGCAGGACCGAATAGGTCACGCAGAGAGGTGGTGCTTCATTGAGGCTCTCTTATAAAAAAATAAAAAAATTATGAATATTCTGTTTTCTTTCTTAAAATGTGTATCAAGTAGAATATTCATAAAAATGTAGATATATTGTTACGAGAGTAAACTATTTTTTCAAACGAATTAATCAGTTGAATTCTAAATAATTTATTTCTATAAAAAACTCTTAAAAATATTAAAAGTAGTTTATTATTTTCCTTTACACAGACATTTTTCTTATACAAAAAACTAATAATCATTTTTTATTCTTTAATATGGGGATAATTCTGAATTAAAATAACTGTAAATAATTAGCAAAAAGAATAAATAATTTTAAAAATTGACAATAATTTGAAATAAAAATTACTGATGAGCAGCATCAAAAGTATAAGAGAGCCCCAGTCAAGCACCACCTCTGTGCGTGGGCTATTCGGTCCTGCTTCAACGAAGGAGGCGAGCAGCAGACCGGCCGAGAGCCGTGATCGTCGACTATAACTCAATTTAGATACGATTGAACATTTTTAATCGTATCTTGGGAACCGATGAAGATTTTTTAAGTTTCTTCAAAGATAAAATTTCAGGCTCTATGTCGTTTAATTTCCAGATTTTTGCAACAATTTTTCTAGGTCATGCTAAAAGTTGAAGTCGATGTACAAATTTTTAGAAAATCTAGAATTTTTTTTAAACATATCACGTCCTGTATTCTCTTTAGGAGATAAAAAAAAGTCTGCTTGACTATAATAGACGTGAAATTACATTAGCTTTCTAACTTTTTTTTTTAAATGCCCTATCTTTTTTTTCGCTGAGTTATCGTGTTTCAAAGGCAGCAGTGATTTTTAATAGAATA
>JAAAKG020039828.1:0-19070 GCA_010014905.2 Druon quercuslanigerum
GCCTAACCGGAATAATCAATTATTATGATTATTCCGACGTGGATTGATCAAAAAAGAGGATCCCATTCATAATAATTAGGTAAGTGGCGTAAATTTAATATTATTAATCTCAGACGTCACACACGGTTCATAAACCATCGGAAAAAATTACTGTGACAAGTTTGGCCCCGAGTGTTCACGCTTAGTAAATATTAAAAAACACAACTTACTTCAACAAATCCTCCTTCTGTAAAAGACTCGCCCAAAAATGTGGTGTTTTCTTTAATTCCAATATACATCGTTTATGCATAAAACGTTGTACTTGAAAAACTCTGAACATTGCACGGAGAAAATTATTATGGCAAATTTTGCCAGAGTATTTTGGCATTCCTCGATATCTGACGATTATGGCATATCTTGCCTCAGTTGTTAAGGAAACTTTTACATAAATTAATGTGGCATTTTTTGCAAGAAAATGTAGGAAGATATGCTAAATAGGAATGGAAAGTTTACCAGACTGTTAAGCAAAGATGCATCCCCGAACTGAGCTCGAGCCTACCAGACAGTTTGGTAAAAGAAGCTGCGAATGGAGGCATAGTTTACCAAACTGTTTGGCGATTCGGAACCTTCGGCGACAAGCTGAGAAAGTGGAGATACCTACCTAACAGTTAGGCAGAGTCTACCAGACAATAAAGGAAAAATTTGCCGATCAGTCTGGTAATTTTATTTAAACCAAAAAAAAAATATTTGAGGAATCCGCAATGTTTTTTATTCGAATTGTTTAATAACTTTTATAATTACTATTTTAAGTGAAGGATATGATCTTAACTTAATTTAGTTTGTACATATAAACAGATCAAAAATAAATGTGGCCCTGAGCTTGTTAAAACTTTTTAGTAACCCTTTAAAATTTTTTTTATAAAAACATAACTTTCTTTTTGAATTGTAACATGATTTAATTATTAATTTATTATGAAGTTGGATTATTTACTTATTTTGCACTGTGTTATAGTTTAAAAATGTTATTTTTATTAAAAACCTATTTTAAGAGAAAAATATTTATTTTAATAAGGAAACAATTTTTAAAAAAGTTACTTGAAAGTCAACATTTTATGTAGATTTGAATTCAATCGATCGAATTAATTTAATCATTTTCAAAGAACTTTCGATCTTAGATTTTAAAATGAAGTTATTATTATATTATTAAATATTGTTTGAAGTGGAACGCTCATTTAAATTTTATAAACAAATAGCTGTGGTTATATATTGCATTTGTTTTAAAACATTACCAAGAGAATTAACAAACATTAAATATTCTTTTTAACATCTTTATAAGTAAATCTTTATAAACCTCATTATATCGAGTTCTTATTTATATAATTGCATCCATCGCCTAACTTATTTAAGTTTGTTAACTTTGCCCACGAAATATTTTTCAATCCTAATAACTTCCAACAATAGCTTTCATCGTTGAAAATCTTAAACGCTTCATAATGCTCGTCGTAAAAACAATTTTCAACACGTTTTGTTACCACTTGAAAGTCGTTCTCATTTTTATAAAACATACATTCTACTGTATGAAATTCAGGATCGGTTTCTTCTGGAATTACAATCACAGAATTTCTTTTTATTCTCTTACTCTGAAAGTTAAGCCAGTTAGTAGTTTTTAGATGTTCAGTCAAAGCGTTTGGAATCAAGTGTAAGAAATTTAAAAGATTTGGAATGTTTTCAAGTGTGGCAATTGTAAGTGGTCCGCTAACAAATAAAGGATTCTGTCTTCTGCAATAAAAATCTATAATCACAAATAGTTGGTTTTTTATGGCGATTGTACGGCACACATTAATTCTGTTGATTGCTACATGAGAATTTTGTTTAGAATCTCGATGTTTACCTTCGAATCGAATACTGGAAATGTCCCATAAAGGACTTACTTCTTTCATTACCCGACTATAATGCATTAGAAAATGATGTTTGGGTTTCATTTTACCGGGAATAAGTTTAGATCGTAAAAGAAGATATTCATTTACAATAGTATCGAGTTGTTTGTAGGTTTAAGCATGAATTATGGAGCTGCAGACTATTTCAACAATTTTTCGGAGAAACAAAAACAAGTTCCAAAACTGATCATTTCGTGGTACAAAAGGGCTAAGCACCAAGCCCAATATTCGAACTAAAGTTATTATTTCAGACGTTGACATAATCAAGCACTTTTTCTTTTTCACTATTTCATGAGATATTTCGGAAGGTTTGTTAACATGTTTGTAATAACCATAACTGAAATCCTAAAGGTTTGCATTCACTACATTAAGAGTTAGGCAGTGCTTTCGAAAAATAAATTCGTGCATTATTAAAGGAATGTCGTACCTCACTTCTTCAGGAACATCGTGCATAGCGTCAACAGCTAATATTGTTGGTGGCGTGAAAACCTTCCAAAGTATTGAAAATGCATTCCTCTTTTATTTCAGATTTCGAGATACCGATACACAAAAGCGAATTATAGTTTTTTGCGGTGCGCAGTGCACAGTCTCGCTCATGAAATACATTATTATTATTTTTATGTTCGGTCATGCAAAATCGGCAGAAAAAATTTGCGTTAAAACTTTCACTGTACCCAAAAGGTGAGTGAAGACCCAAATTATCACCTAGTATGAGTTCCAACTTAGAGTTTCGTTATCTTATTATTAAGATTAACTAAAATGCCCTCCGCTTCCAGGAACCGAAGTTCTTCAATGACTTAAAAAAAAAAAATTATCTTATTACCATACACCTGGCGATCTAGCGTTTTGAACAAAACGTGCCGATCGCTCAAGGACGCTCGTAGTAAATTCTACTTGCAATTTTTTTTATTTGTATAAGAATTATATATTTTAAACTTTTACACGGGTGCACCCGGTTCTACGTGGTAACCACGGATTTAGTCAACTAACTGATGAGATTAGGATAAGTTAACTTCATAGGATGCTTGAAACCTCCTACGATGATGTTGTAGGTATGCTATTACGTGCGACCGCAAGCGTTGGAGGTGACAACAGTCACCGCTGGATCCCTCCTGATGATCAAGAAACTTTCTCACAATACTAAAGATGTTTAAAAAAACCGCCTTCTGAGTTTCTGCCAATACCCTTCTGACACCTAAATGTTCAAGATGTGCAGTGCATCTTGCACGCAACTTGCCTGCAGCCGGAATCACAATGTGATTAATAAATGCATGATTGACATGCCTCAATATGGTCTTTACTTTATGCCTCAACTCGCTATACTTATGGATCTTGGTTGTAAACGTTGACTGCAAATTTCGGCTAAGTAGACAAGCAATGTCGATGATGTAGACTCTTCCACAATTTTTCCTCGCATCACGATTTCAGGTCGATTAGCACGGATGTAATGATCCGTTTCGATAGCAACATCCCAATATAGGATTTAATTTTATATTAAGGACTATACAGAAAAATTAAAAAAAATTTCACAGGCTTAAGATGGGAGCTGCCCAACAAATCGAAGACATTTTTGGTTAGATTTCGATTTTATATTTTTTGGAAAATTTTTGCACGGAGCTGTCCCGGTTTATATCATCAGTCACGAAAGCATTTTCATAATGCAGGCAAATTATCTGATGAGAGCAGTGTGCCCAGACATATTGGACAAAGTATGGTTTTTACTTCATAATTGACGGACTGGGTTGCAGTCAAGTGTACGATGGGGGAACTACAGCTTAATGTGGGTTCAGAATCACAAAAAGGTCGGTAAAGGTACATAAAAAAATTTCCAGAGGTACCGGCTCAGGGATCGAACCTGGGACCTTTGAAGTGAAGTCCCAGCGTGTATGCAACCGAGACACCGAGGCTCGTATTGTTGTATTATTATTTTATTATCATTATGTTATTAATATATCATTGCTATATTATTATTATATTATTATTATATTATTTTTTTACTTACTTATTGTATTATATTATGGATATCTACATTCAGATGCATACGAATATACTTCTTCATATAAAGGATCTCAGACTTAAGAACCCTTAATTAATTGCCACCACACGATTCTAAGATTGCGGTCTTTTTATTTATATCTAGCTTGCTTAAACTTAAAAAAAATAAATCCGAATTATATTTTTCACTTCAAAGACAGGTAACAACAAAATAAGGTTTTCTCTTTCCAACTGGATATTATAGTTTTAAATTGATTGTATAATAAAGGCCCGCAATGAGAGCCGAAACCTTAAAAATATAACGATGTTGTAACCACTAAATTCTTTTTTTTTTGTTTGCTTAAATTGGACCGTAAGACCGAAATAAGGGATTTAAGAAAACCTTCTTTAAAAAAATTTGAAATAAAATATTATAATGGACGATAAACACAAATCCTGTCTGAGTGGCCAAAATGTTGTATTTTCGACTAAAACAGAATTTTTAAACAAAAAGATTAATTTAAAAAAAAATTAAGACTTTCCAGGAAATTCAAGAATGCTCACACAAAAGGTTAAATTTTCCATTAAAATAAGAATTTTCAAACATTATTATTAATTTCCACAAAAAATCTTCATTGTTTAAAAAAACTTAGGAATTCTGACCAAAAAATTGAATTACCTGCTAAAAAATGAGAATTTAAAAAAAATTATTATCTTATACCAGAAACAAAGAAATTTTGAATTAAATTTTAGAGGTATCAACTAAAAGGATAAACTTTAAACAAATAAGACAAATTTTAAATAAATTCAATGAATTCTCAATGAAAAAGTTAATATTTTGTCTAAAACAGATGCATTTTAAACAAAAAGATAAAACTACAAAAAAATATATTTTTAAGAAAATTCAAAAATGCTGTGCTAAAATGTTGGATTTTCATCAAAAAAGGAAGATTTTTTTTAACAAAAAGATCAATTCACTACCAAAAAATCAAGAACTCTAAGCCAAGAAATTGAATTTTTTGCTTAAAAAAAAAGAATAATTTACAACAACAAAAAAATTGTAATAAAATTTGAGAATTTTTAACTGTAGAGTTGACTTTTTAAGTGACAGAATAAAAATTTTAAAATTATAAAAAAGTTACTACCAGATAGACGAAATTTTAACAAAATTAAAGAATTTTAAACACAAAAGTTGAATTTTCAACAATAGAAGATGAATTGTTAAACAAACAAGAATAATCTAAAAAGACTTTTGTACTTATGGAAAAAAATTATCTACATTCTAAAAGGTGGATATACGTGTAACGTTTCTTTTACTAGGACATACCCCCCAGCCGTTACCAAGCGTAGCTCCCCCCCCCCCCCTAAGTGGTAACGTAGTTTAATAGTGATCTCTAAAACTGTGTAAAGTCCATGTTAGAGCCGCCATTTTGTTTTTTGAAAATTTGTATTTAGAATATGAAATCTGCTGCTGAAAAAACCCTAAAAGTGAATGTCTTCCGTTCCAACTATTTTTTCGAGTATTCAGAGGTCACGTTGGAGTCAAAGTTTGGGAAATAAGAATCTAGATTCTAGATTTTAACGCCGCTGCATTAAAAACCCCTTAACCATAAATTTTATTCCAAATGGTTTCAAATATACAGGGTTTGTCCGAAAAGTAATGAGATCGATTGATTTTTGAAGAGACTGTGCTAGCTAGCGACGCGCGGCTTGTGCCAGGAGGTAGAGGAGGGTCTTGGGAAACGAGCCTAACAGGCGGCAGTGTGTTGCGAGCTTTTGAAGCGAGAGGAGGTGCGTTCTCGTGGACTCTGTTGTTGCTCGACGTCGAAGCTCGCGACGTCTGGAAGCTTCACCATGACAACGCGCCCAGTCATTCTGCGTTCCTCATCGACGACTACCTGGCCCGCACTGGTGTTTCTGTGGGCCCTCAACCCCGTACAGCCCTGACCTGGCTCCATCCGACTTTTTTCTATTCCCTCGCATCAAAAATGTTTTTAAGGGAAAGCATTTGGACAACGTAGACAACATTCAAGCGGTTACGACGGCGTGCCTGAAGGACCTCACTTCGGACGTATTCCTGGGAGCCTTCCAAGAATGGAAACATCGCCTGCAAAAGTGTATCGATGCCATTGGTGGTTATTTTGAAGAATTTTGAGTGTTTGTACGAATCGGATCAATAAAGGTGTTTAAGAAAAATAAATCTCATTACTTTTCGGACAAACCCTGTAGGTTTAATAAAAACTGGATTTTAAAGCCTAAAAATAAGACAATCTAGATATGCTTTCTAAAAAATCGATAAAAAAATTGTTAAATTAGAAAATGAATATTGTACCATTTTTATTTTGATCATTCTAAGTCAAGCGAATGTTAATTAAATTTTAAATTTAATACTGGTATATTAATGACAGCCTATGAATTTAAATAATGCTATGCATAAAGCTTCACTCAAAATATTATTTTACTTCACCGACCGAAAATATTTACATAAACCTACAGCCTCTAATACTTAAATTAATTGTATGGGTGTTCTAAAAAAAATTGTGTAGTAAAAGACCAATATTGAGCATATTGATAAACGTTTATTTACTTTCGTTGTTTAGCAAGTCAATTGTACAGTATTTATAAAGACTCCAGCCCTAGGAAAGAAACCTCCCATAACATTTTCTGGTAGTTCAGGGTCTTCTTCTGTATATGCACAAAATGTCATACCCAAAGGAAACGAAATTTTTTTTTTTTGATCAGTAGGTTGAATTGCTCGAACATTTCCTTTATTTGCGAGCTCTATCGTTCCTGGGAGGTAGTGATATCTTGTGATCTTGTCTCCTAGTAAGGGTGGAAGTGTCTCAGAAATTACATGCAGCCTATAGTATGATCTTTCATAAACGATGAACCACTCTAGGTAAGAAGGTTCCATAATGTTTCTTCTTCCTTGAAAAAAAATAAACATTTAGGAACTTAAATCAAATAAAAATCGATATTAAAATAGAACGCATTTATCCAATATAGTTCAAAAGACTTTTTTATAACCATTAAATAACTTGTATTGCTTCTGCAATTTTTCTTTTTTTTTCGCACTATTCAATTTCTGGCGACTAGATTTTTAAAAGTTCTTTAGCAGTTAAAAATTATATTAAGCTCGCCAAAGGGCAATTTTAACACAGAAGATTTCTAAAAGTTATTCCATATAAAGAATAAATAATTTATTTGAAAAAAGAAAATACTCGAACCAATTTTAAAAGCAGCTAAATCGTGTCAATCTAATTTTAAAAGAATTTGGTAAAATTTAGCGATCAGAAACAGAAAGGGAAACGGCAATTAAATATGCGATAGTGGATACTGAGGAAAGAGAGAAGGTGAGAAACTAGAGGTATGAGATTATATTGATTACGGGTAATGTGGACGAGGAAATAGAAAAAATATAGGAGAAATCAAAAGAGGATTAGATTGCATAAGAAAAAAGGATGTTAATCATGGGGCGAATGTAAGTGGATGGGATAAGGATTCTAATATACTGAGTTGTGTGATCAAAAGTCAGGGAAAGAGAATAAAAGGTTTTAAAAAGAGTCGGAAAAGGCTAGGATGGAAGGAGAGGTATAAAAAGTACTAAATGGAGCAACAAAAATAAGAAAATGTGTAAGACAGTATATTGAAATTGTAGAATACAAAAAAACATTTTCTGAATTTTCTAGGAGATGTAGAGATAATAGGTAGAAAAGGAGAGAAATGTGGTAAAAAAAGAGATTACGAAGAGGATATTACGAGGGGACAAATACTCATGTTATTAGGATTAATAAAATATAAAAAGGCACCTGGTATAGATGGTATTCCAAATTAAATGCGAGAGGTGGCTATGAAATAAAGGAGCAGAGGTACCAATAGTGAAGAAGGTAAGGGGGAAGGAGGGTCAAGATTATAGGAGTGTGACACTAAAAGTTAATAAAAGAAAGAGTGAACGAAAGAGACAAAGTTTAAAAAGTATAGGGGGTGATGGACAACTTATATATTCTGAATTATGCATATAGTAAATAAGACAATTAAAAAAGAAAAATTGTGAATTTAGTAAAGAGTGAATCGGAAATTTTTGGAGAGACTAACAGAAAGAGAAGGTTAGGTAAGAGTAGTTCAAGGACGTCCTCTAAGCCCACTTTTTTCAAATATATTACTATCAGACTTGGAAGAAGGAATGAGGAGAGAAGGTTAGGGAGGAGTTATGTTAGTGAAGGAAAATATATATACCCTGGCCTACGCAGATGATATAGTGTTGGTGTCAGGGATGAAGATGGGATGGCGCGCGTAACTAAAGGAATAGAGAAATACTTAGATGGGGAAAAGTTTAATTTAAATGTAGAAAAGACAGAGATAACGAGCTCAAGAAAAGAGAAAAAAGTAAAAAACGGATGGGAGATATGAAAGGGAATACATTCAGAAGACGTTAAAGAGTTTAAACATTTGAGATATATTTTGCAAATGATTGGAGATCATAGAGCTCATGTATGGTAAAGAATAAAAAAGTTGTAGTGGTTATAAAACAAATATAGGCATAACGAAAATGAAGATTACAAAAAATATGAGAAGAAGAATGTGGTTATTTTATACGCTAGTATTAGCGGTATTAGGTTATAGAGCAGAGATATGGAGTTTATAGAAATTAAGGATATTGAGACTTTACAGAAGGTTATATAAAGTTGACACTAGAAGTTGACTAAAGGATGCCAGGATGCATGATGAGAGAAGAAGGGTGAATAGGTAAATCAAGTACCGGAGCTGGAAAGAGTGCGTGAAAAATTGAGGAAAAGACGAAGAAGGAATAGGAGGGGAGGTGGCGAGGAAGTGTTTATTATAAATGAAAGAAAGGAGAAGGAGGCTAATAGAAATAAAGAAATAAGGAAAGAAAAGGAGGGAGTTCTTTAATTCTCAAGATATAGAAAAGAAAACTGGAGTAAAATATGAAGAATCGGAAAAAGTAGAGGGAATGGCAATTAATAGAAAGATCAGGGAATATTGAGGAGTCAAAATATACTAAATGGTATAAGATGATAAAAAAGAAAGTAGTACCAAAGTATTTAGAAGAGGGATGGTGAGAAAAAACGTCGACCAGAATAGCTAAAATAAGTTTAGGAAACGAGGTCAGGAAGAGGATTTATTGGAAAAAGAAAGAGAACAGAAAGTGCAGAATGTGTAAATGGTAGAGACACAGAAGCATCTACGGCTAGAATGTAAAAAAGGAATGAAATATCAATGAAGCTGGCCAGGGAATGTGCTAAAGATTTTAGGAAAGGCGAAAAAATTATCCAAATGATTTTTTCTACAAACCAAAAAATTATCAGAGTAAGAGCATTTTTAAAATTCTTAAAAGCACAAAAAAATGAACACCTTTTAAGCCAAAAAACGCATAATATGAAAAAATCCAAGAAAAGAAAAATTTTTCTTTTTGAATGCCCCGGAAGGTTAATCGAAGTTTCTTGGGAATGTTGTTTTAACTAGATTATCCAACCTAGTCGCTTTGAGAGACTTATTAAGTGAATTACTAGGATATGTAATTGATGAAAATTTATACGTTAAAGCCAAAGAAATTTTAACAAAAGAGAATTTACAATCACCAAGTCACTTCTGTCGATGCTTTGAACTTCAGTTTTAAAAAATCTCTGCACAAGTGTGGACAGATTTTTAAAATTTTCTTTATGGGGAAGAGGCCCGGGGTAAAAAATGGTGTCAAAAACCTGTTTCGCATATTATGGACAGTTCCTTACCTTTGTCTATCGGTCCTCGAACACCCATAATTGTTCCATTCTGAGAGATATATACGACCGTTGGGTAACCTTCTATATCATCAAGTCGGACTAGAAAATTAAGAGTCAAACAATTTCTGCTATTAGGGGTAACCATTCCTTCAAAGTAAGCTTGCTCTACTTCTCCGTTGTCTTTTAGCCACAAATAAACGTCTTTATCCATATACGAGAACCGCTTGTTAGCAAGGCGACTTGGAATCACATACGGACTTTCTCCTGGCATAAATGGCGGTCCGGCCCCGCGGCGGTATGGCTTGCGCCTTTTCTTAGGGCGAGAACTTGATACCAAATCATCAGGAGCTGCTCTTAAATTACCAACAGCATTCAATTCTGTAAAAAGAAAACAAAGATTTATAATAAAAAAAAAACGAAAATCAATCTTGAAACTAAACATTTAAACATTTTAAACTAAAGCCGTTACAGTTAAACAATTTAGTACGGCTATGGCTAAAGAAGATCACTTGAAGTAAAATTCTAAAAACAAAACTCTTCTTGTTGAGTTGGTACCTGGTTTGTATCAAATATACGCAGCAAACGACAGACATGTTAAGTAACTAATAATCTCCAGTTTTGTGTATCACATATGAAAAATGTTGTTAAAATTATGAATTTATGTATTCATGTCAAAATTATTGCCAATGCTACTTCAATGCACTACAGGATTATCATGACAACTTTTTAAATTTTCTTGCAAAATCTAAATTTATATATTTTCATTTAACTATTTTGTAGTATTTTAAGGATTCTCAAATATATAAGTGTGTTTTTATAATAATGAGCAAAATAAATAAGTTTTTTGTTTTGTACCTAAAGGAGGGCTGGGAATGGGAAAATGAGACCATATGTAAGCCCGTCGAAAGCAACGCTGCTGGAGGTTGGTGAACTTCTCAGAAGAAAACACCAACCAATATGACTCTCGTTTTAAACTACCCCCCCCCCCTTCCACAATATTCATTAATCAAAGTTTCTTGGACTTATTGTCGTAACTAATCTCCACCCTAGAGGTTTTGAGAGACTCTTTTAGTTAATTCTTTGGAGATAAAGCAACAGGCACCGCAACTGCGATATAGAACACGATGCGATAGAAGGTTCAATTGAGAAATTATCTGTTACTGAGGTTAGAGATATAATTTAGAAGTTCAAAAACATTAAGGCATTAAGTGCACATTTATTTAAAAAAAGATAATAACACGACGTCTGTTTTAAGACAAATACATGTTATAAATGGTAATGATATACATGTATGCAAATAATATACAATTTTCGTGACAAACTCAAGTATGAAGCACGAGGTACGTGATGAGAATGTTCTCGTTAAAGCAGAAACAGCTTTAATAAAAGAGAATTCACAATATACCAAATTACTATTGTCGATATGTTGGCCGGTAGTTTAAAAAAGTCTTTGCAGAAGTGTGGGAATATACAAAGACCGAGCGCGTAGTGTGAGGTAAATACATTATCGAGCGCCAAGCGCGAGAGCCAATAGTCGCGCGCGATAGGCATGCTCAAACTATCGAGCGAAGCGACACGTTCGTAGCGTCCAAGCTAGAAATACACCACCAGCCCAGTACTGACGAAGTACAGTGGTTACCCCAAAACCGAAAATTGAATAAAAATAGTTATTTGTGGTAATAGTGCCCGTTTTCCATATTCCTTATTCTTTCGTTTATCATCTTCGGACGAAATTTTGTGATCCAACATCTGTGGGCGCTTGCTACTTTTCTCTAAATAATAAAGTCAGCGTTAAACTTTTCTCTAAAGTTTGAATTGTTTGCACTAAATTAAAGAGAATTTCAACAATATCCGTGCATTCAGAATTAGAAGTCCTACTCTCTTTTGAATACGAGATTCTTTCATTATTTAGGCCACTCTGCAAAAAAAATTTTAACCAAAAATTTGTTGCGTTTAAGAACAAGATGTCATTTTGTATCGGTCAGGAGAAATAGCGCTGGTTGGCTGTCAACCGTTTCCACTAATTGATTACTATTTTAATGAGTTTATTTTAATCGCTCAATTGTTTATATAGTATAACATAACTAGAAAATAAGATTTTTAAACTTTTTTCCAGAAAAATTTGGTTTACTATGTCAGTTTTTTTACATTTTAAACGTTTAAAATGTTCTCACGTTAATTAGGTGTACAATGCCTTGTAATTTTAAAACAGCTCAACAAAATTTGTAAGCTTTTTTTTAAATTTCGTGTTTTGTACCACTGGCGCAGTACTTACCCGGTCGTGCCGGGCCAGTACTGCGCCAGTGGTAAACTCCGGCAAACTACTGACATTTCCACCTAAGATGCAACAAGAACTGAGAAAACTGCAGATTATGTCACATTCCCCATAATAATAATATTAGAAATCCCCTAAAATCCACGCCTAGTACTTTAAATGATACAGGTCTGAAGATTCAGAATGCGAAAGAGCCAATAAATTATTTTAGTTAAAAATATATTTTTGAAATCACATAAAAAATGTCCAAGTTATACATTCAACCTCATAATCATATTTAACAGCATTTAAAAACCACCCCTGGTATATTTCACGGAACAATTTGGAATATTTATTATTTATATAGAATATATAAATATGTAACTCGCCGCCGAAAAAATATTCAGCTTTATTTACGTAAAAAAGAAAAAATTCGAAACGGAAAATAAAGAAAGAGTCATATTAAAAAAATTCTAGATTTTCTTTATAACCCCAGGATGATATTGTGTAGCCCATAAAACTAACCCCTAGTTTATTTCAACAAAACACGTATAAAGATTCACCACTTCAAATATCCAATAAATATTTCAATAAAAAAAGGAAAAAAAATTATCATTAAAAAATCTCCAAGTTATGTGTCCAACTCCTTAACAATATTAGGCAGCATCTTAAAACAATGGCTTCTACAATTCACGAAGCCGTCCCTTTTTCTGATGTTTAAGGAGCAAGAACACTTTTTTAGCATTATATCAGCAAAAAAAAATATGGCATATTTCATTTTCCATTGTGTCATGGCGGTGGCGCTGAATCGTCGGATTTAAGGCATGTCAACATATGCTCACAGTTGTAACAAAGCTGCTAGCGCCTTAAATTTATTTACATGACCTTAATAATTTAAAAACTTCTATGGAAAAGCAAAAAAGAACTGCATAAAAAAAAATCAAGAATGATATGTTGAACATTAAGTGGACGCGCATTTGAGTAATTTTTATTAAATTGAGTACACGTACCACCAAATTCTAAAAAAATCACGAAGGGAATAAGCAGAGTACCGATAAGGTTCTTCATGCTGCCAGGTAAACTTTACAAGCGACGACTGCGAAATGGGGGCATATTTAATACTAAATATATGCACATCACTGTCAGTAAATACGACTCCGAGAAGCTACAGAATTATGAAAAATTCTAATGGGTGGGGACACCTTGGAGAAAGAAATTCGATGGCTTACAAGCCAGAAGAAACATTTTGAATTTTGAATATCCATGAATATATCTTGCAGGCTGTCCTTCTACTGATAACATAGCTAGATTTCGTAACTCTTATTTATCCCGACCAAAGCAGTCTATAAATTAATGCATAAGTTATTTTGTTTTATAAAGTAAAGCATTTCCATAAATTCTCTTCTTCTCTCAATACTGTTAATATAAAAAATTACAACATCATCGTACTCTAAATCATGGTCAACATCAATAAATTCCTTTGTATGCCTGGCAAGAACACTTTTATAACCGCGTCCTAAACAAACATCCTTTTTAAAAGTATCCAGAGGATCCTTGCCCAAAGTTATTATCAAATCAATTTTAAATGGTATATGGAAAATAGTATAAATCTTAAACTTTTTTAACATAAATTCAAGTTTTCGAAGTTTTTACCGATAGAGCGAAGACCAAAAGTATTAAGGGTACTATAATCTAAAGAATCTAAATTCAAATGCGTCATTTGATTTTGTACTTTTTATAATTTGCTTAATCTTATTAGGTTTTTAATTTTAAAAGTGTACATGTTATATTTTACATTCACAGTGATACTGGTATCATATTGAGTATATTTATTACCAATCAAGAAGAAGGATGCTGATGAGGTTCTTCATGTTTTCAGAAAGATTTATAAACGATGACTGTGAAATTTATAAAAAATTCAATACTATAAAAACTCATCAGTGTTGTGAAATTTGACCTAAAAAATCTACAGACTTACGCAAAATTCCAATTTTGAGTATTATTGAACAGACTTTGCACGCTTTTCTTCTACTAAAATAATCGCTAGTTTCCGTCTCTAAAGTAAAAAAAAAAATGTTTAGTGAAATCTGCCTACATTCTAAATTTTAACAGTACTAGGTTTCATTACCATTATATTTCTTATGGGAATTAAGATAGAAAATCTAGATATTTTATGATAAAAAATTGTGGTTTGATCAAACGCATGAAAATCATACTTTGAGAGCTTTTATATAGAATTTCGGTGGATAAGTCTAAATAAATAAAACTCACGCAAATTTTTTACAAACAATATTGATGAATTCCTGTGAAACAGAGCAATTCATAAACTGCGATAAAAATTTGAAAGAGTCAAAAGGTGGGAAAAAATGTTTCATATAGCAAAAGGAGTGGGGGAAGTAGGTAGAAGCAATCTTGCGAACTTAGAGAAAAATTTCGTATCTTTCCTTATGACAAATAATGATCAGGCAAGCGACAGCTCGGAAATAACTTCATAATTTTAGAAATTTTATTGCCCTCTATTTAGAGAATTCTTTTTTTCCATGTTGTTGAAAAACTTTACAATGCCTTCCTTTTCCGTTTCCTTGTTTTTTACTCAAATGCAAATTGACTGAATAGAAAACCATTAAGGAAAAAACTAAGCTCTCTTATCTTAGTCAATTCCTTTATTTTATTTTAAATATTTCTTGTTTTAAAAAATCAAATTTCACATATATAGTTTAAAATAACTTTTTTTTACGATTCATCACATTAAACAAACGTTCATGTCTCTGGTTTAAAATCTCAATATTTTTTTTAAAGTGCTTTTTTTGGAATGATTTTTTCAAACTAAATATATATATATTCCATATAAGGTTTTAAGGTTAACATTTTGTTTAAAAAAATGATATTTTCTAGTTGAAAGTTCAACCAGTTTTTTAAAAATAAATTAAATGAAATTTGAATTTTTTTGTTGCGGCCTAATAAAGATAAATTTTTAAAAATTTCAATTTTTAAACGGAAGATATCTGCATTTTCTACTAATATAATTAAATTTCCGACTGAAAAGACACTTTTACAATTAACGTGAGGACTGCGTTTTTGTCATAAAAATTCATTTTGAACCAGAAAAAAAGAAACCTGTAATTAAATTTATAAAAATTTCACGAATTAAATAAACTTCCAACTACAATTATATATCTGAAATTAAAAAATAAATTTTTGACCAAATAATTGAATTTTCAATGCAAAATATGAATTTTCTACAAAAAAAGGAAAATTTTTAAGAAAACGTATTAATTTTCAGGTAAAAAAAGTCGAAAAAAAGAATTTGATTTCCAATTTAAAAAGAGTTTATAAAAAAGGAAAATCAGTTTTTAACAACTTAGGAAAATTTTTAACCAAATATGAAAAAGTTACATACATAGACAAGAAGGTTCATTTTTATTTTTTTTTTTAAATTGCTGTAACCAAACAAACAAAATTTTCATTTATGAAGGAACATTTTTGATCAATGATAGACACATTTGCATTAAAATCGACGAATCTTTAATTTTTTAATCAGAGAACTAAGATTGTAAAAAAAAAAAAAATAAATTTTCATCCAAATAAGTGCATTTTTTACAATACAAAGAAACTGTGCCAAAATGATGAAATGCCTATGAGAAAGAAAAAATTAACTTTGGGCCAAAAAGGTTGAATTTTAACAAAAAAAATTACTTTTAACATAAAATATAAATTTTTAATCAAATATTTTTATTTTTAAATGTAATTTTTAACTAGAAGCCTAATTTCCTACTAAAGAAATAGAAAGTTTCAACAATGGACAACTTTTCCACCTAAAAAGATCAATTTTCAAAAACATTGTTTGTAAGAAAACAAAATAAATTTTAAACCAAATAAGTAAATTTTTAACAATACAAAGAAACTGTGTACCAAAATGATTAAATGCTTATAAGAAAGAAGAAATGAATTTTATTCCTAAAAGGCTAATTTTCGACAAAAAAAGTGACTTTTAAAAAAAATTCAAATTTTTAATCAATTTATTTTAGTTTTAAGTGAAATTTTTGACTAAAAGCCTAATTTCCTACTGAAGAATTGGAAATTTTCAAAAATGGATGAATTTTTCACTGAAAAAGATAAATTTTCAACAACAAAAGAATTGATTTTTTCAATGACAAAGATAGAAGGTAAATGTAATGTTTTTTATTTTACTGAAATTTTTAGATAAGAAAATTAATTTTTAATCCATATACTAATTTTTTACCTAAGAAATGAATTTGAAAATTAAGAAGATTTCTGGTAAACCAATAATGAAATAGGTAAATATTTGACAAAAATTCTTAATTTTTGTAAGAAAAACGTCATTCTTGAGGCAATGCAATAAATGTTGGACCGAAAAGAATTATTATCTACCAAGAGAGATAAATTTTCAACAAAATGAATGACTTTTCTTGTAAAAACGTGTACTATAGTCACCAACAAGATTGATTTTTCACCAGGAATGAAAAATTTATAAGAAAATACATCAATTTTCAAACAAATACTTAAACTTTCAACTGCAGATCATAAAATAAGGATCAAATATATCAATCAATATTTATAAAATTCTTTTAATATTTATATTTTTTATATTTTGTAGATAAGTTGTGTGTCAGAAAATTATGATTTATATCAAGAACAAAGAATCTTTCAAAAAGAATTATTATTCTTAAGCAGGAAATTTTCGAGAAGTATTATACTTTTGTGTGGGAAAAGAAAATTTTTTAATGAACATTTAATTGAGTTCTAAAATAAAAAATTTGCATCAAAACTTACTATTTTCATTATGAACGAAGAAGAAATAAATTTTTATTTTTTGTGTGGGAGGAAGGAATTTTTGAAAAACAATTATCATTCTAACATGAAACAGGGCATTTTTGACCAAAATTATAATTTTTAGTCGTAATAAAAAGACTTCCAAGATTATGAAAATTTGAAATTAGAAATTTTTGAAAAAAATACTAATCCTTGTTTAAAACAGTCCCTTTTTTCATTAAAAATTATGTTTTAAATGAAAGTATGAAATTTTCTAAAAGATGAACAATTTGAACTGAGAACGGAGAATTTCCCAAATGTTTTTGACTCGGATTTAAAATGTGGAGTTAAAAAGAAACTTATTATTAAGATGTCATACCAGGAATTTTTCTAAAAAATTTAATTAATTTTGACCTGGAAGTGTAGGTTTATTAAAAAAAATAGTATGATTCTTAATTGCAAATAATGATTCTCGCGAAAAATTATAATTGTGATGTGTAACAGAAAATTGTTGAAAAATAAAATTACAATTCAGATATGAAATAACGATTTTTTTTTAAATAATTGAAATTTTTATTAAAAACAGGAAATTTTCAAAAAAATTTCATTTAGATTTTAAACAAGGAGTCTTTCTTAAATAAATTATCATTCTGTTTTGTGCTGGGAAATTTCCGTATAAGAATGATATCACTGATCTCCAACAAGAAACCGTTTTAAAACATCACAATTTTTACTTGATCTAGCTAAAAAAATTTCAGATGCTGTTAAATTTATTGGTCAGTATCTGTCGTCAATTTAAGAATTGCGTCGAAGGTAAAATTTATCGCATATGTGTAATCATAAATCTGCCTTGCCTTAAAACTTAAGAGGCTTAACCCTAAAGATTTTGAAAAGTTGTATTTATTTTTATTTACTTTTTGCTACAAGAGAAAATTTCTCTCATTGGATATGTTTCTTAAAACACGGAAATTGTGTGAAATTTTAAGGTTTATTTAAAAAATCAGAAGCTGGTTCGAATACTGTTAAAAAAGCTAGGTCACTTAAAGTACAGATTTTCCTCAAAATCGTGATCTTGAAATCATGAAATTCACACATTATGTCTATTTTACAAAAATATGTATTTAATTGACAAAGAATTTCAAACATTTCATTAAAATTTAATGTTCCATTCTATTATTTAATATTACAAGTCAATTTAAATTAAATAATATAAAATTATATCCAATTAAAATTCTCTTTGTAAAAAGAATGTTTAGGAAAAATTTCACTACTGCCTCAATAAAGAAAATGTATACAAAAACGTTGCAGATGGGACAGAATCGATCACAAAATAAAATAATCCATTTTTGATTATAAATAAATGGAAATTTTGGATACGTATTGTATGCAAGGAAAAGTTTTAAACATTCTTCAAAGCTTTAAAATTAAAAATTACTTCCATATATATAGAAAAACGATAGATAGAAGAATGTGGCACAAATTTGTCACATTCAACTTTTTATTCTTGCAAAAAGAATATTTGTTGACAAAATTGTTCTTCTAATATATTATTAATTTTTTTTATACTATAATTATATATTATAGAAAAAACGCATTTTTGGCAATTTTTTGAAAAAATAGGGCGCCAGAACATTAATTTTATAAAAAAACTTTCTCCTCCTTTATTGAACTTTTTGCTTATACTAAAAGTTCTTCAAATGGAGGCTGAGATTTTTTACTTGAGCTTAAACATTCAAGTCTCAAAAATATTCAAGTATAGAAAAATATAGGGGTGTACGTTTTGAAAAATACTTTAAATATCCATACAGTATTTATATTATACCAAAAAAAATTATTAATCGCAATTGTTTCAAAATTAAAGAAAAATTTATTTAAAAAATTTAAAATACGTTTTTAAATGAGCTAACTATAAAAAATGTCAAGTTTCAACTTAGAATTTACATTCTTTTAAAAATGTTTCAGTTCCAACTCAGAATTTTTTAAATGTTTAAAAATTCCCTGCTTCGCCTGCATATTTTTTTTAATTAAAAAAATTCCCTGTTTAAGGTCAGAATTATATTTTAATTCTTTACAAAGTTTCAAAAATATATTTTAGGAAATATATTAAAAGACAAAAAAGCCCTAGCACTCGTGCGATATGCTTCAAAATTCTTGAAATCTTGGAAAATAAAAAAAAACTGAAATACCATAAGTCTCTTCATTTCCTACGATATCGCTATCAATATTTTAAAATCCTGTAATAGTGTGTCTAATTTAATTCTGAAAAGACCAAGCAAAAAATTTCTATTAATTCTAGGGTTTAAGTTTTCTAAATTTAAAAGTTCATGATTGCATTATCTAAATCTTTAAATGGTTCAATAATAATAATCAAATTGAAGAAGTGATCGTAAAATTTATTCAAAAATAATATAT
>JAAAKG020039839.1:0-11212 GCA_010014905.2 Druon quercuslanigerum
CAGAGGTACCGGTTCAGGGATCGAACCCCGGACCTCTGAGGTGAAGTCCGAGCGTCTAACCAACTGAGCCACCGAGGCTCTTTAGGAATCAAGTTCAGAGTAGTATTTCTTTTTTTCGTTAGCATCAGCCAAAAGCAGAACCGAGCAAATCATGAAAGCAAAAACTGATTTAAGCAACGGTTTTATCTTCCAAGATCCAACTTGAGGGTACTTTTTTGTTTTGTGGTTAGACTCGCCCAAAAGAAGAACCGAGCAGATCCTCTTCCTCTGGCGCCTCCGCTAACTAGCATGGTAAAACACGAAAGCAAAACCTGACGTAAGCAACTGCTTTATCCTTTAAGACTCAAAGTTGATGGTGCCTTTTCTTTTTGTCGTTAGGATCAGTTAAAAGCAGAATGAAACCAAAGATCTTTGACCAAACAGATCTTGTTTCTCCGATGCGTCCGCTAACTAGCATGGTAAGTCATGAAAGTAGAAACTGATGTAAGCAACTGTTTTATCCTTCAACACTCAGATTGATCGTAGTATTTCGTTTTGTCGTTAGGTTCATTCAAAAGCAGAATCGAGTACATTCTCTTCCTCCTATGCGTCCGCCAAATAGCATGGTAAGTCACGAAAGCAAAAACTGATGCCGCTAATAAGGCAGTTTTTTATCATTGAATAAAAAATACGATTATCTACGAAAACAGCTTCTTCATGTTCTACTCGATTCTGCTTCGTTACTTTCAGGAATCGAGTTCAGAGTAGTATTTCGTTTTGTCCTTAGGTTCAGCCAAAAGCAGATCCGAGCAGACTTCCTCCGATGCGTCCACTGACTAGCATGGTGTGTCGTGAAAGCAAAAAATGATGAAAGCAACAGTTTTATCTGTCGAGATCCAACTTAAGGGTCCTTTTTGTTTTGTCGTTAGGCTCGCCCAAAAGAAGAACCGAGCAGATCCTTCGGCATGACCAGTATCAAATATGGTAAGTGACGAAAGCAAAACCCGATTTAGAACATTTTTTTATTTACTCCCTTTGAAGAAACATAAACAAATACAAAATGAGGAAGAAAAGAACTCAGGTGTTTCTCATGATGATAAAAATTTTATTTACAATTGCGACAAATGTAGGATCTCGTGACTTTTCGGAGAGAGAACGGTCGCATCACTCGTGTAGTAAAGATTGCCTTTCGCTTATGCTTACAAACCCTCGCCGAAAGTCTCGAATACAGGACAAAAATTATCGAGACTTAACAATATAATATTCTTTACATGCGGAGTACAGTGATAGAAATATTTAATTTTTGATTAAAGTGTCTCTATCTTGTTAGATTGGGGTTTTCAGGAATCTGCTCTCTTTATTCGAATCAGTGGAACTTCTAACTGTTTGAATCAATGAAAATTCACTGATTGTTTTTCAGTAATTTCTTAGTAGAAATTGTTACTGAAAACCTTACTGATTTGGTTTAGTGACACACTTCTCACTGATTCAAATTTTGAAAGTGAGGTGATAAGGAGATAGGGATATTTTTTTAAATTTCAAAGGATAACATCACAGCATTGACATATCAACATTGAAAGGACTCTCGAGAACACGCGCAATTTGGTGCTAAATCAATGTTCAGTACAGTTTTAATATAAATTTTCCCCACACAATAATATTTCAAAAGCCGTTCTTTAAAGCTAAAAAGATTTAAAACCAAAAAGTACATTGTTCATAACAGTAATTTGGGTTTGAATCAGTGAAGAACGCAGTGTCGAGTTTGTAACAGTTTTCATTTACTATAGATCAATTTACAACACTTGGCAATAAATCTCAATTCCATATCCACTCGAAAAAAAAATCTTTTAACATTCATCCACTTAGCCTTCCTTTATTTCTCTCTCTCTCTCTCTCTCTCTCTCTCTCTCTCTCTCTCTCTCTCTTTCTCTCGCGCTTTATTATAATCTTTAAAAGTAGGTAATAATGGTAAGGTAAAAAATTTTTGATCCAACGAACCAGCCGGAAAAAACGTATGCACAACACACGATTTCGTCCTCGAAGAGACTCGAATTGCTCGAGACAAGAGACGCTGAAATCCCTGAGAATTAGTTTGTGCTTCCGACCGTGTTCAAATGATCAATTTTTATGGTAATAATTAAAAATTACTTGTCTCACATAGGCCTGCAAAAACTTTTTTTAAATCTTTGCTTGAATCGGAAACATATCAATAGAATTTACAACATCTTGAAACAATCTTTAAATAAGTTATTGCAAGTTTAGGAAACTACGCTCAAAGCATAATTGGACGAGTGAAATTTACAGTATTTACAAAAAATTAAAGTATGCCTTATTTTGTAAGCTAATCAAAGCCAAAAATGAATTTAAATTACTCTTGATATTTTAAGAGACATTTTTTTCCTTTCAGAGACTCGTCTTTGAATCGAGCCATCGAGGTCTCCTTTATTTTTTATACTTTGCCTTCTTCATACTTCTCGAATTTATCGTAAAACTATACTTTCAAAAACCGTCTTTTTGCACGGAAAAACGCAGATTAAACTCTCCGAAAAAATATTTTACAAATTCTTAAGTAACTGGCTTTAGAGGCTTTATAATGTAGATTAGGGTGATTCAAAAAAATAATTTAATGTTACATATATTCATTTTGTATTATTTGGTGAAAAAAAAGTTTTCTCATTTTTTGAGATTTTAAAAAGAATATATGCTTTTTTCATTGAAAAAAGATATGAATTTTTGGGGCTACCTTCTGTTTGTTAATCTCTTCATAAAATTCAAGAACATTCTGTCCCATGGATTTTGTAAATAAAAATTTACAAATAAGTAATTTTATTACGTGATCAAATTTAGTTCTAAATGTTTCTAAATATTTTTGATAAAAGAAAACATTTTCATCATAAATTATTTTTTATATTGAAAAATAATTATGTTTTTCACATTTTTCTACTGCAACAATAACTTGTAAACTTTTTCAAACTTTTATTATTTTAATTTCAAAAGATTTTCTGCAATTTCGAAAAAAATAAGATTATATAGCAAAAGTTTTCTCATTCAACTAAAATGTGAATTTTTAAAATTTCGAATAATAAGCTTTTAAAGAATTTAAAAAGTTTTCGAGAAAATTATTTTTAAAAATCTTAGATTTCTAGGATATTTCAAATTGACTTTATTGAAATTAATTGTCAAAGAATATTTGGAAAAATTTTAAAACATTTTAAAAATTGATAAAATTCGAATAATTTCAGATAATATAAGGATGATTTAAAAGTCTTAGAAAGATTAAAAAATAATTCGAAAACTTAAAAAATTTGGACAGAATTTAAAGCACATTGCAGTTTCCCAAAGATTAAAAAAGAAGCTTTTTAAGAATTTTGAAATGTTGGAGGACGATAAAAAATTTTCTCAAGATTCCTGGTAAAGTATTTTATGATTTTTTATTTTGAAAAATGAGTTTTACTGTAAAATTTGAAAGCATTTAAAAAATTTCAAATGATTTCCTAAAATTTCGGAGAAGCGTTATAACAAAATTAAATTAAATTTGAGAGACATTTAAAAATTTGATAAAATTTTCAGCAAAATGTAGATTTTGAATTTGTGGACATTTTTAAAAGTTTCAAGAGAATAAACCATTTTTCTTAGGATTTCAGTGAAAATTACAAAAATCTTTTTTTTCACCAAAAAATAACATAGAAATAGAAGATGAGACTAAAAAAATCAAAATTTTGTTTTCTGGAACACCCTAATACAGATAATAGATCCGCAGATAATAGAGATTTAAATAAAAATTTCTCGCCGCTTTATTTTCGTTCTTGCTTTCAAAATTGAGCATCCCTAAAATACATTATCTGTTCCCAATTGAACTTCCAGATTTTTTTTTATTTTTCTTTTATTTCTTGACTTCTTAGGGCATTTTATAAACCGAAACTTCCAATTAGATTTCGGTGGCAAAACAGATTTAAAATTGATTCAAAACTAAATTTATTACCTAGGAATTTTAAAAGTATGGAACTTTTAATCTAACAATAAACAGACCTTGTTTAATAAACAATAAAGTATTTTTGGTTGTTTACTGCCAGGTTTTATCTAAATTTTGTTCAACCTAGCACGGACACGAACCACTTGAGCTGCGAAATGGTCTCGATGTCGGTAACATGTCGGTAACAGGAATCTTCGTTTTTAAACTAAATTTTCAGAACATCACGTAGAATAAATTTAATCTCATGAGTCCAAAATCAAGCATTTGAATCCGAATAAGACATTCTCTGAACATTAGAAAGACACGACTCGTGAACGTTCAATAAATCTTTACGATATCAGCAGAGTTAATAAAAGACAAATAAATCTTTTAATTAAATTTTGTTTAATAACAAATTCTCATCTTTTAAATATATAAAATTCTAATAATTACAGAGATATCTATTTATTTATAGAATTAATAACCGATAGTTTTTGTTTTTATTTCACTATCTTATTGTTTAAATGTGTGCTTAAATTTGTGAACGTTTTTAAGCTATCAGTGTAATTTGATATGATTGTGTAATGTAGAATCTGGGTGAAATCAGCAATTAAATTCAATTAAAACATTTTTCTAATTACTTCAATTATGATTGTAAGAACCATCCGCAAATTACGTAAGGGGTTTTTTCTGAATCCTGGAGCATTAATTGTTTAAATAAAAATTTAACTATTCTAGTTGAATATTTATCATTTTAATTAAAAATTAATTTCCTTGCTCAAAAATTATATTTTTCTAAACTTTCATCCAAGTTGTAATATCTTTGGATTTATTACTTTTTGAGTAAATTTTTTTTCTTAGGTTTATCTTAATTTGTGGATGATCCCTTATAATAATAACTTACTGAAAAATTCCCAAAAGGAAAAATGATATTTTACTACATTTTACTAAAATTTATAAGTTGGTCACCCAATATTGCAAATCAGTTAACTCACCTGAACAATACGATCCAAGCAGGCAAAAAAATTAAATATGTCCTAGAGACGTCTTTGGGACATCCGTAAGACGTCTTTTACAACATATCTTTCGGACCATATCCGAAAGATGTCCCAAAACTTCCATGTATTTAAAACGTCTTTAGGACCTCTTTCAGACATTGGACGTCTTTAAGACGTAGATTTGGCCGACATAGGACGTCCTAGGAACGTCCCAAGGACGTTCTTTAGATTTTCATAAGTTTGTGCCCACTAGGATTCTTTTTTAAAGTTAATAATCCAAAATTTTCAACTAAATAAAATTTCCAAAAAATCCTAATCATTCAGAAAGTTGAACGCGATGAATTTTCCTCACACTGGGATAAATTACTTTAGAGGCAAATGGCGACCTGCAGTACGCCGATCAAAAATATCCAACTACTCACGTGAAAATCACAGAGCCTAAGTTTCCCATTTCCATGAAAACACTTTACAAGGTGCAAAATGTCGTTTTAGCTAGTAAATACCTTCCATTAACTTTATACATCTATACACACGCGATTCTCCCTTAAAATCCCGGAGCATGGAGCACAAGCACAGCTGAGAAATGTATATTTTTGTAAATATTAATTTAGTCGATTCAATTACTTATTTTGACCGATTTAATTTACAATTTGGAGCTATTAACGAGTTATCAAGTCTAATTTTCAAAATTTCACAGGTGCAAATAAGGACACTGGAAATCCTCGGAAAATCGGATTTCATCAAGTAGCGCCACACTGAGAAGCCATTTTATCCATTTTTTGTAAACGTAATTAAAAAAGTAGAAAAACTCCCGGAAAATACTGACTTTTTCAAGAGAAAATTCCATTTCTTATGTAATAGTTGAAATAAATGTGCATTATAAAACGGTATACTATTCCGGAGGAAGAAGATTTTTTCGGTTCTGGTTGGTTCTGCTTTTGTGCGGACAAAAGGAAAAAATGAAAAATTATCATTAACTTGGTCCCAGTACCTAGCATGATAACTCATGAAAGCAAAAAACGATCTAGACAAATGTTTAATCCTTTAAGACCAAGTTGATGGTAATTTTTTGTTTTGTCATTAGATTCCGCCCAAAAGCAGAACCGAGCAGATCCTCTTCCTAAGAGACATGCTCGGTAACTAGTAAGGTAAGTCACAAAAGCAAAAACGATCTTGCAAACTGTTGTATCTTTGAAGATTAGGTTTATTGCACTTTTTTGCTTTGTCGTGACGTTCAGCCAAAAGCAGAACCAAGGAGATACCCTACTTCCAGAATGATCGGTAACTAGTATGATAAGTCGCGAAAGCAAAAACGATATAGACCATTGCTGCATCTTTCAAGACCAACTTCATGTTATTTTTTTGTTTTATCGCTGGGTTTGTGCAAAAGCAAAACTGAGCAGATCCTCTTCCTCTGTCATAGTCGTTAACTAGCATGGTAAGGCACAAAAGCCAAAAACGATCTAGACAACTGTTTTATCTTGTAAGACCAAGGTGATGGTAGTTCTTTTTTTTCTTATCAGATTCGCCAAAAAGCAGAACCGAGCAGATCTTTTTCCTCTGGCATGCTTGCTAACTAGCGTGATAAGTCCCAGGAACAAAAAACGATCTAGACAGCTGTTTTATATTTCAAGATCCAACTTGAGGGTAATTTTTTGTTTAGACGTTAGATTCGCTCAAAAGAAAAACCGAGCAGATTCTCTTACTCTTCCATGATCGGTAACTAGCATGGTAAGTCACAAAAGCAAAAAAACTATCTAGACAACTCTTTTAATTTTCATCACCATGTTCATGGTAGCCTTTTTTATCGCTAAGTTCGCCCAAAAGCAGAGCAGAGTAGATACTCTTACTTTGGTATACTCGGTAACTAGTATGATAACCCACGAAAGCAGAAAACGAGCTAGACAACTGTTTTATCTCACAAGGCTAACTTGATATTACTTTTTTATTTTATCATTAGGTTTGCCCAAAAGCAGAAACGAGCATATCTTCTTTCTCCAGCATGCTCAGTAACTAACATTTTATCTTCCAAGACCAAGGTGATGGTAGCTTTTTGTTTTGTCATTAGATTTTGCCCAAAAGCAGAACCGAGCAGATCCTTTTCCTGAGAGACATGCTCGGTAACTAGAAAGGTAAGTTACAAAAGCAAGAACGATATAGAACACTGCTTTATCTTTTAAGGCTAACTAAATGTTAATTTTTTTTTATCGTTAGGTTTGTCCAAAAGCAATACTGAGCAGATCGTCTTCCTCTGCCATGCTCGTTAACTAGCATGGTAAGTCACAAAAGCAAAAAACGATCTAGACAACTGTTTTATCTTGCAAGACCAAGTTGATGGTAGCTTTTTGTTTTGTCATTAGATTACGCTCAACAGCATAAAAGAGGTGTCCTTCGGTATGCTCGGTGAATAGCATGGTAAGTCACGAAAGCAACCAACCAGCTAGACAACTGTTTTATTTCACAAGACCAAGTTAATAGTAGTCTTTGGTTTTTTCATTAGGTTCGCCAAAAATCAGAACTGAGCAGATCCTCTTCCTCCAGCATGCGCGATAACTAGCATGGTATGTCAGAAAAGAAAAAACAATCTAGACACAACTGTTTTATCTTTCAATATCAAGTTGATGGTAGCTTTTTGTTTTTATTGTTAGGTTTGTCCAAAAAATAACTGAGCAGATCCTCTGATATAGCCAGTATCAAACAATGGTAAGTATCGAAAGCAAAACGCGATGTAGAAAATCTTTTATTTGGCAGTAACAAATAAAAAATCAGGCGTGGCACTAGTTTGTTTTTGTCATCAGTTTCGCCAAAAAGCAGAACCGAGCAGATCCTTTTCCTACGACATGCTCTTTAACTAGCATGGTAAGTCACAAAAGCAAAAAACTATCTAGACAACTCTTTTATTTTTCATCACCAGATTCATGGTAGCCTTTTTTGTGCGGTTAGGTTCGCCCAAAAGCAGAACAAGGCAGATTCCCTTCCTCTAACATTAGAGACTTTCTACTTTCTTTCTCGTTTTAATTTCAAAATACAAAAAACTAAATAAATATGGATTCTCCGTTTGGCTTTAGTTTATGAAGTCCTGCTCACCAGTGTTTTTCGAGCACCTTAATTTTGCTAGCGTCCTATGAAGTTTTACTGATTACTGTAAATGGTGCCACCTTAAGGATACCAGTAGATGAATTTTTACATTTATAATTAGAAACTCTCTTTAGTGCAACAACACAAAAATATTTTTCTTCTCTATAATTATTCTCAAACTTTAAATGGACTTTAGTGTTTTAACTATGCTTTTATTAAAAAGATGTTGTCACGAGATCTCGCATTTATTTTTTTCGAAGACATGTCTGGTCAATATGACTTTCAGTGGCTGTGTTAAGTTTTTTTTCTGTCATTATCATTTTTTGAGAACTAGCATCATCATTGTTTTTTCCATTTTATATCAAGGAAAGTATTATTAATTTTTATTAGTTTATATGAATATAATTTTCCTCAAATTCTTGAAAAAATTGAAAGATTTTTCAGGGTTTCATGTATGCCGAAAACGAGGCTAGAACATTAAAAAAAATTTATATTTGAATGGATTTTGCAAAGTTTTTTGTATATTTCGAAACTTTCGGAAATAGTTTTAGGTTTTCAAAAAATTATTATAAATATAAATATTTAAAAGTTTGTAAGGTTTTGAAATATTTAAAAAGTAATTGAAATCTTGAAAAGATTTCATGAATTTTAAAATAAAATTGAGATTTGTAAAGATTTCAAAGAAAATGTCGAAGCTTTTTAAGAGTTTTGAAGGTTTTCAGAGAATACAAAAATTTCTTTATTTTGAAAGATTTTACCGAATTTTAGGAAACATTTGAATCAGTTTAAAAAATATTTAGAAATATTAGAAGTTTTGAAAAAATTAAAAATATCTTAAAACTTGAGAAAATTTCTAAAATATTTTTAAATTTCTTCTAAATTTCTAGAACTCCCTAGTATATTTTAAATTGACTCAAGGTTTTCTAAAATTATCAAAAATTTTAGGAAAATTATATTTTTAATTCATACAGCGAACTTCGGATAGCAAGTTTAAGCTCATTTTTATGCCGTCAAAAAAGTCAATATTGTAATTTAAGTTTTTGGAAATTAAAAAAAAACAAGTAGTTACTCAAAATTTTTATTTTGTAATAAAATTTTTTTTCCCCTTCATGTAGAAAAACTAGTTTCCTGTTACCGACATGTTACCAACATGTTTTTGTCACATGCTAAAAAAGTGGTTCATGTCCACGCTAAATCTAGAATGGTCTAGATCGATGCAGAGGGTATTTTAATTAATTAATAAATAATTAAATGATAAAGGAATGTTTTTTCTTAAATTTCAGAATTATTTTGGTAGAAAGAAAATTATATATTTCTATTACAAATTTCTTGATGGTACTGCGATTGACATCATTGAACAAGGAATTGTTTAAACATTTTATAACTTAATTATTGCAATCTCGGGTATCGTAAACAACTTCAAGGTAATTTATAATTAAAAAATTATTTATAATGTGTTTATTTCAATACAGAATCTTCCAGATTTAGCATGGACACAAACCACTTTTTTCGCATGGAACAGAACCATGCCGGTAACAGGAATCTGTGGCTAGAAACCCGACTTGGGAATCTACTCCATTTGTTTAAACTATTATTAAAACAAGTATGCGGTGTGTTTACTGATGATTGATTAGTAATAATATATAGTGCCTGATGTCATTTTAAAGGAAATATTTTAAAGTTTTGTACTATTTTTATATTGTGCTTTATACGATTTTACATATTTATAACTTGAAGGTAGTTATCTTACTGGTAATCTCGTTGTGATTACCATTCTAAGAATACGAAACTTTGAGATAAAAATTTGAGAATCAATGAATTTGCAATACAATTAATTTCACCTACCCCTATCCTTAAGCTTACTACGTATATAAGTGACTCGTTATAATTTCTGTTTATAATTTTTCTAATGTATGAGACGCTTCGCGACTGAAGCGAAACGACAGGCTTAACCCCGTTCCCACTGCAGTCGTTGAAAAAACTTAAAAAATTTTCTATCCTTAAAAGGTTCCTTACATTTAGACTGAACGCTTTTACCCGGTGATAGTCTCTTAGGTGTCTTCGCGATCATTTAATAAGTAGCAGTCGATACCTCCATGTCAAATTCAGCTATCTCGGAGAAGCAACATCTTCAGGACATTGGCCGTCTTTGCGACGATTGATTGGGCCGACATAGGACGTCCTGGGAACGTCCCAAGGACATTCTTGGGATTTGCATACGTTTGTGCCCACTGGATAGTAATATACCACAGCAACGCTTTAAAAAAAATTTCTGATATTTTTCAGTCGCTGCTAAAGAGAAAAAAATGAACAAATTTGCCCATTTTTTACTCTATTTTTACTTTACTTTTACTTAATCCCTCTTTTTCCCACTACAATGTGCAGTAGATTTTTCGAGAAATTTAGAGCCAATAAAACGTATTTTGAAGAAAGTGGCACTTACATGGTTATGCCATGATACCCTTCAAATGCCAAATCAAACAGATGACATGTTTAATAATTGATACTCTTTGATTTTGGATAATGTATAGAATTCTCCTGATTTCACTCGAATTCATTTGAATTTCTGTAAATGGTTTTGAACTGCTTGAAATTCTTTTGAACTGTTTCAAATTCTTTTAAAATCTTTTAATTTCCTTAAATTTCCTTAATTCTTCTGAATTCCTCGGAAAACCCTAAGTTCCGCAAATTCTCTGAATTATCAGAATTTACTAATTACTCAGAACTTCTTCAATTATGTAAGTTCCTTAAATTATCTAAATTTCCTGAATGATCTAAATTCTTCAAACTTTTCTCAACTTCCGGATTTCCTCTAAATTTATTGCATTTTTTGGAATTCCTTGAATTCATATTATTCCACGAATTTCTTGAATTCCTCAAATTCTTAGAAATCCTTAAATTCTAAGAATTCCTTAAATTCTAAGAATTCCTTTAATTCTAAGAATTCCTTTAATTCTAAGAATTCCTTTAATTCTTTGAAATCCTTTAATTCTTTGAAATCCTTTAATTCTTCGAAATCCTTGAATTCTTCGAAATCCTTGAATTCTAAGAATTTCTTGAATTCTAAGAATTTCTTGAATTCTAAGAATTTTTTGAATTCTAAGAATTTTTTGAATTCTAAGAATTTCTTGAATTCTAAGAATTTCTTGAATTCTAAGAATTTCTTGAATTCTAAGAATTTCTTGAATTCTAAGAATTTCTTGAA
>JAAAKG020039850.1:0-19070 GCA_010014905.2 Druon quercuslanigerum
ATACAGTTTTTATACTTGAAAATGTCAGTCGAACGCAACGCCTCGAAAAGTAGGTAGGTCCGGCTTGTTGATAAAATATCAGAGCAGGGTTATCTGAAACCAAAAAATCAAAAAGTTTTAACTTCAGTATGACAATGGCTACGTCCCCTATGAATTTTTTTAAATTATGATTGAGAAAGTGTTAAAATTATTAGAAATTTGACACCATAATTTTTCAAGGGATCTCCACGTTTCGAGACCACCTGAATCCAAAAATCAAGTTTTTACGATGGCGTATTTCTGTCTGTCCGTCCGCCCCTCCGTCCATAAACACGATAACTCTCGAAAAAATAAACGGATCAAATCGATCTTTGGCATACTTTGTTATGTCCTAAAAGAAAGTACGAGTTCGTTAACCAGCCATTTTCGATAAAAATTCAAAAAGTGAGCGCATTTTGACATTTTTTGAGACTATTTTTTTTATGAATTTGAAAATTATATATACGAATATTTATAGTATCAGAAAAAATGAACAATTTATCCCAATGACTTTTTTCGATAAAAAGAATATTCTTATTGCTTTTTGATAGCCCTTCAAGATTATAATAAAAAAATTCTTGGATTTTTTCAAAAAGCGAAAATTCAAATTTTGATTGCACAAAAAATAATGAATAATCAAAAATTCTATTTTTTGGTAAAACTGTGCAGGAAACGAAAAAAATATAAATTAAAAAAAATTTTGATACCAAAAAAGATCTACAAATTCGTTCTTAATCACTTTTTGATAAAACGCGTACTTTTTGGTTTATTCGTGAAAAATAACGCTGAAAAAAATTGTTTGCCCGAAAAAGAATTACACATTTGTGATGAATCACTTTTTGATACGAGACGTAGTTTCGGTTTTATTCATAAAAATGGAATTAAAAATTAAAATTAAAAATTCGTCGAAAAACGGCAAAAGGTATAAAAAGTAATTGATAGAAAAAGTTATTCGCCAAAGAAAGAGATACAAATTTATAATTATTTCTTACAATCTTATCATTTATGATTGAGAAAGTACTAGAATGGCTAAACGACGCAAACCACAAAAAAAAGTCTCAAAGAGAAATTTTAGCTTTTTAAAAATTCTATGAAATGTCTTTTTAACATTTTTCAATATGATTTATAATTTTGTTTTTATTTATCGTAAGTAACGTGCAGAAAATCGAAAATTCCAATATTACGCCAAAAAACACGAGTTGTAGGATATTTTGCTTTAGCCATAAAAAATAATATGGAAACAAAAATCCTATTCTTAGCAGAGCAACGCGAGATAGAGAAAAATGTATAAAAAAAGAATTGTAGTTTTTTTTTATTTCTTTTTTGGTGGTTCAGAAAGTATGCATTTTCAAATGTCTGTTAAAAATCGAGCGCGCAGCGCCTCACGATGAGTAATTCACATTTGAGTAATTTAATCTTTACCTATACTTGATTAAGTAGAAAATTCAGACTACGAAGACGTATATAAATACTGTGATCTAAAAGAGAACAAAGAATGAGTATTCGAGCAGATTTTAGATATTGAGAATAAATAGAATTAGAAACGTTTTTTTTCCACAATTTTCAAACTTATTTCAAACTTTTGATTACAGTGAGTCAATAAAAAAAAAAAGTTTCAAAGGAATTTTTGGACCTCTCTAATGCCTAGTATCCATACTTCTTTTTCACATATATTTTAAAATTATTCTTATCAAATTATAGTGATTCGAAACTCACATTCATTTTTTCCATGTTTGTATAAACTTGAAAAATTCAATTATCATGCTGATACAATGGAAAAAAACAAGGTTTGGCATTTTTATTTCGTGTTTGTATAATTAAAATGTGATATGAAACGTTGTAAATATATCCACAGAGTGACTTTATTACGCAATTAAATTACCTACAGAAATTTAAAAATGTAGAATTTAAATTAAAATATTATAATTTTAAGGCTTGCAATCATTACCTATTTCAATTTTCATGCCCATATCGCTTGGAAATTTGGTCAAAATCATAAAAAAATAATTGCGTTACAAAATTATATTCAGGGTTTCTTATAAGAAAAAAGATGTTCTTGTAAATTTTATTCAAACTCGTTAATCCTAGGTAAATCGAGTTAAAACTAAACATTTTTCTTTACAATAGCCTGAAAAAATTCGAATAAATAATTACTTTTTAAATATCAACTCCACTAGCCTGTTTTATTCAATTAAATTTTTTTCACATAAGTAAAATACTACTTACAACTTATAATTAAATATCTTGATGAAATATTTAAAAAAGGACAACATTATGGTTTTTGGCAATTAGTAATTTTTTTGCAATTTTCTCTTAGAATAAAGTTGAAAAGTTGCAAGATTTTCCGAATTTTTCACTTACTTTCAACTTTTTAGTTGGATCAAATTTGACAAACATACTTGTTCAAAGAATTTTATTTATAATAATATTTTGGCTACTTTTAATTTAGAGCGAGGTAATAATTAAAGCAATTTATCAAACATTATTGTTTAAACAATTTATTATAGTTTATAACTCTCTTCTTGTAGATTTATTAGAAGAAAGCTACGGTTTTTTCTAAAATTAATGATTTTTCTTTTCAGTTCTAAACAAATAACAATTAAATATTAGAGAAAATTATTTTATGAACAATTTTTTTATATATTAAAAAAAATAGATGATTGAGAAATTAGAATGTTTCATTAATTCCATTCTTACTAGAGAAGAAAGTCAGAAACAATATTTACTAAATATATATTGTCCAGAGAAGAGGGCGTCAAGGCCTAACAGTAAATTATGTACAACTCCAATTTTTTGAACGCTTTTCAATAAATTCCGTTTTGTAATTTAAACAACAAAAATTTAAAAACAATTTACAAAACTAGTTCTCACACCTACTCTTAGTAATTAGATTTCTTGTTTTTATCTCTACTGTAAGATAACCTTCTTGCTTAGAATAATATTTTTAAAACATTGGGAATAGATTAAAAAAATTCAATTTGAAAAAATATAATAATATTTAAAAATTAATTTTTTTATGTTGTTTTATGAAGACTTCAGAAAGAAGTGCAACCTGCCTAGTATTACTCTAAGAGAAGATAGTTGTAAATAAAAATCCATTTTTTAAATAATTATGTTTATAAACTGGCATTATTTACTAATAAACTAAGTGAAAAAGTGGACAAAATGTTGAAAATTTCATAATAAATGAAACTTTTATAAGAGAACTTTAGCTTTTATAAGAGAACAATACGTATTTATAAAATTTAATCAAAACCGTTAATATTAGGTAAATCAAGTTGAAATTTAATATATCTCTTTGCAATTAGATATACAATGCAAAAAAATAATTCCTATTTCAATATCACCTCTACAAGAAACTGTAAACTAATTATGATTTTTTGCAGTTTCATTCAATAAAAATTGCTTCTCGTAAGTAAAATACTACTTTCTACTGATAATTGAATATTAAAATAAACTGTTTGAACAATTTATTATTGTTTTTGGCAAATTTGTATTATTGTTATTATTATATTTTACTTTTATTCATTAATTATTTTTATTTATCTTTAATCAATATTTAAACAACTTATTATAGTTTATAACGTATTTTCTAAAGAAAATAATAATTCCATTATTTGCTTTTATCTCTACTGTAAGATACCCTTTTTTACATAGATTAATATTTTTAAACATTGGCTAAAGAGTTTAAAAACTTATTCTTTTTTAAGTTTATTTATTATTTATTTATGCATAAAGAGTCTAAGCAAAAGAGAAGATATGAGAAAGAATCGCAGCTTATTGCATTACTCTGATAGAAGATAATTATAAACAATAAAAAATTCTTTAAATAATTATGTTTGTAAACTAGCATTAATTATTACGTCACTAAGTGAAAAGTGGACGAAAATTAAACAATTTCAGAAAAAATCAAAACTATCTAGCATTAATATAGGATACTAATATCAAAAATAATAATAATTTGTTTAAACAATTATTTAGGCTAAACCTTAATAATGATTACCCCATTTTAATTGAAAAAGGGGATAAAAAGTGGAACAATATACAAAAACTGCAACTTTATATTAAAATTCTATAAGATAATAATGGTATATTTAATATTAAATTGTTTTATCTGATTATTTTTTTACTCAAACGGAAAATTGGAAAATAAGTTGAAAAAGTCGGAAGAATCGAAAATTTGTAACTATATTCAAAGAGAAAATTGCTGAAAACTATTTAATTTTTTTTTTAATTCATATAAACATCTTATTATCAGCAGAAAGTAGAATTTTATGTATTATAAAAAACCAGTATTTAAAAAAAAAAAATTCCGAGCGATATGCATGAAAATTATTAAAAGAACAATTTTGGACGACTCTAATCTTGAATGACATTAAGGGTTTACAACAATGTAATGCATTTAAAAGAATTAGAGAGATTGTAGGACACTTTAAAAGGGTTCCAAGAAATTTCAAAAATTCAAAAATTTCTAACGGTTTTGAAAGGGCGTCAACGATATCTAAGGATTTTAAAGACTTCAAGGGATTTTAGGCGATTCGAAAAAATTTCTAGAGTATTTTAGAATTAATAAAATAGAATACACCTTTTATGGTTCAAAATTTAATAGCTTAATTGAAAATGAAACTGCTTCGGTTATGGTTTTAGCTTTAACTTCAGCTGTTTTATATTTCAATTTAAATACTTTTTGGTTGAAATATCAGCTACCACATTTTTCGTTTCATTATTTTTGGTTCGAAAAACAACTAATTTTTACAACATTAAATTTTTTGTTAAAGATTCATCACTTTAGTCAAAAATTCATGGTTTTGATTAAAATATCAACATTTAGTTGAAAATGCGGTTTTTTTGTGAAATTTTGAAATTTTTTTTATCTGAAAATGTAAATATTCCATTTTTGGCTTTGAAATCGAATTTTCTAAAATATCTTTTCTAGTTGTAGACTGAACTATTTGGTTAATAAAGTTTACTTATTTTGTTGATAATTCTTCTTTATTTGTAGAAAATTAATCTTCTTGATTAAAAAATAATCTTGCTGGTAGATAATTAAACTACTTGGTTCAATGTTGAACTCTTTAGTTAAAAATCAATTTTTACTTAAAGATTTATCATTTCAGTCAAAACCTCCCCTCTTGGGTAGAAATTTAACTATTTTGTAACAAATGGATTTCATGTAGTGATGCTTGAGAATAAAATAACTTTTTTAATTGCAAATGTAACTAGTTCTTTTCTGGTTGAAAATTGGTACTTTAAATTAAGAATTGATCTTCTCTAGTTTAAAATTCAAATATTTGATGATTTATTAGTATTTTTATTTTAATTTAACTGTGTTTTGTTTAATTTAAAATCATTTCTGTATTAAATATTATCTGTTACATTCTTCAATGCCAATCATAATTTAATTATTTTTCTTTTTTTACTTATGTGAAATCTTCTCGCACGATGAGTCAACACTTATTCACAGCCTTTGAGGAAACATATTTTTCATAAATCCACGCTTCCTTGATTAATTTAATTAAATTACAAATTTCATGTATGTAATTATATAATTTATATAATTATATTTATATAATTATAATTAAATTAATAAATTTAATTAGTTTTCTAGGAATAACTAGAAAAATGTATAACCATAAAAACTTAAAAATCGACAACAGTGTTTATGACTTGTTTATAATTTATTAAAAATTAAAATAAACAGTTCTAAATAAGTTTATCTATTTTTTAAGCATTTAGCAATGAGCAATTTCACTGGTGATTATTTGGATTTTATGACTTTTACCAACTGAAACAAATGTTTAAAATCGAAAACAGAACTCTGTTGAAAAGTTGCGCATATAGACCCTGATACAGGGTATTCAGCGATTCTTAGAAACAAAATTCAAGCCCTTTTCCAGGTCAAAAAATTAAGTTTTTTTTTTATCTTCTTTTTTACATCAAAGAACGAAATAGCTTTTTTTATACATTTAAAAAGAGCTATTTTCTTTTTTATCACTCAACAATTTGTAAAGAAAATAGAACTATAAATAAGCAAACTCTTAATTTTTTGCATGCATAAGTCGTCTTTGAGAAATAAATTTTAATATATTAAAATCTTTTTAAATTCAATAAAATCGTTAAAGTCTCTTAAATCTTTTAAGATATTTGTGAAATCGTTGAAATCTTTTACAGTCTTAAAAATCTTTGTGACTTCTTTAAAAAATCTATTGGAATCTTTAAAAATTTTTGTAAATCTTTAAAATCGTTGAAATCTTTTAAATCTTAATGAAATTTTTGGAAATCTTAATGAGATCTGGTGTGATGTACCCTATTTAAAGTTTTTGAAATTCTTAAAATCATTTGACATCTTTTCAAATTGTTTGAAATATTTTTGAAATCTTTCGTAAATATTTTGTACTCGTATAAAATCAAGGGAAGATTTGAAATATTTTTAAACCTTCTAATAATTTTGAAAACGTTTAAATCTTTGAGATGTTCGAAAAATCTTCAAAATCTGATGTACTGCCCCCATGTTGACATATTTTGAATTCTTTACGCATTTTTTGAAATATTTGTGAAATCTTTTGCATTCGTTTGAAATCATTGGAATATTTTAAGTGTTTGGGAAACGTTTTGAATTCTACAACATTTTTAAATTGCAACAAATTTGTATGAAATATTTCAAATATTTGTGAAATATTTCCTAAATCTTTTGTATTAATGCCAAATTATTTAAATATTTTAAATCTTTGTGAAATCTATTGAAATCTTCTACAAATGTTTGAAATTTTCAAATCTTCGAAATATTCTGAAATCTTAGAAATTTGGTTCACTGTACTCTTGTTGAAACCGTTGAAATTTCATCAATCTTTTGAAATTCTTATAAATTATTTGAAATATTTGTAGAACTAACGAATAGTTACTCTTTTGCAATCATTGGCATATTATGTAGTATATTTATGTAAACTTAATAAATTTAAATTGCTTTACAGATCGTAAAAAAAGAATTTTTTTAAAGTCGAAAAATGCAAGGTTCTTGTAAAAAATTCAGGGGCATTTTCAGAAGATCAGGGTTTTAAAAAATTCAAGGAGAATTGCCGGTTTTCAAGGTTTTCAAGGTCTCTGGATACCCTGTGAATTAATTTAGTTAATTTAGATCCTATTGATTCGGTGTCATTTTAGAATTGTACAAAATTCTCAGTTTTCTTCACTTTATTCAATCAATCAGAAGGCAATATTTTTTAAAATTGAATTATCAGGTATTTCGACTAATTGAATCAGTATTTTTATTAATCTTTATTAGCCCCCTTTTCATTAACCAAATCTGTAAAATTACGAGCGCGCTTGTCGAAATCCATATTTATTCCAAATTATTCCTTTATATTTTGAAGATTTGAAAAATACGTATTTTTCTAAAATTTGTTCAAACGATAATAAGAAAATATTTTGAAAATGAAACAGATTAGGTAACGTTCAATATTTCACAATATGACCTTCTTATTATATCAATAGAGTTAAGAATCTAAAACCATCGATTTATTTTATTCAACTTTTATATTATGAACGTTAATTTGAAATAATTTTAATTAATTTAAAATAATTCTTCTTTTTTCTCTATTTTCGCTTAAATATGAACTAAATGAATCAAAGCCAACAAGCAAAATCTACTCATATCCGTTGAAAAGTCTAATATTATATTTTTTGTTTGGAATGCATCTCGCTTAGTTCAAAATTCTACCATTTGGTAACAAATTTTATTGCTTTGCTTAAAATGCCACTATCTTGTTAAAATGTCATCCATTTTATCTGAAATTTAATAATTTAGTTAAAATTTGAACCGCATTATTAAAAATGTATATTTTGGTTTGTAATTTGTTTTTAATCTTGGTTTAAAAAAATCATCTTTTTTGTTGATCTTATTTAATAAAATTTGATTTTTTTAATCTATCATTTTGAATAATCCATCCCTTTTCTTGAAAATTTAATCATTTTGTTGAAAATAATTTTTTTCCTGGTGGAGAATTCATTTTTTTAACAAAGAATATACCTATTCCATTTTTTGTTGGAAATTCATTTCTATAAATGATCTTTTCTAATTCTTGTTTTTAATTTATCCTTTTGAATCGTAAATGCAACCTTGTGGATCAAAATTATTCTGCTTTTTTAAGGATTCACTAATTTACAAAACAATTTTATAATGCGGTTGTAAACAAAATCTTCTGTGTAAAAAAAACAGTAGAACTGCAACTGTTTATTTGAATATTAATTTTGTCCTTCAACATTAATTTCTTGGTAAAGGTTAAAATTCAACCCTTTTATTAAAATTCTTTTTTCTCAAATATTAAATTCTTTGATAAAAAATCTTCTTTTTGTTTAAAGTTCAAATTTCGTGCAGAAAATTCAACTATTTTTGGTTAAAATATAACATTGTTTGTTTAAAAAAGTTTGTCCAAAGGTCATCCCTTTTCGTGGAAAACTCAACTCTTATCTTTTCAAGTTTTTTGGGTTAAAAGTTTAAATGTCTTCTAAATAATGAAATTGCTTTTCCGAAAATGCCATTTTTTCATTAAAGTTTAGTATTTCTTATCAGAAAATTCTATTATTTTAATAAGAGGATTTATTATATAGTAAATGCAACTGTTTTGTTGACAGCACACCTTTCTTGATTAACAATTTATCTATTATTACAGAAAAGTTATCTTTTTTATTGAAATAAATAAAATGATAAATACAGAATTTTGTAAATTTAACTACACATTTTTTGTTCCGTTTATAAAATATATTTATCTTATCTTTTAGTTTAAAATTCTACTATTCAGTTAAAGATTAAACTATTTTATTAATAAATAATTTATTTGTTATGTAGAATTCATTTCTTTAACTAAAAATGTAATTTTTTTAATTCAAATTAAAATTTTAACCAAAAAGATTAACTTTCTACCAATGAAGCCGATTATTCAACCAAAAAAGTTAAATTTTTATTATGAAATGAAAAGTTACATTCTAAGATAAGAATTAGTTTAAGAAAATAAAAAGTAGATATTATCCAATAAAAAATTAAATTTCTCACTAAACAGATGAGTGTTCGACAAAAAAGTCAATTGTTAAAAGTGTGGTTCAAGTCTGCACAAGTAGTTAAACTTCCGGTTTTCAAACAAAAATGAAATAGCCACATGGTAAGTTAAATGGATTTAAGTTATATAACAAAAACTTTTTAATGCCCTTAAATATTTTTAATTCCTTATTATTTCTTGCGAAATTCTTCGAAATTCATAAAAGTCTTTAAAAACCTTTGAAATCAGTCCAGAAGACCTTTAAAATATTATTTGATTTATATTTAATAGATAATTAGAGATATCTTTAAATTTTATTTAATATATTGTTTTTAATGTTTTGTCAAAACTTCTATATATCTCCCTATAATTATTTAAATTTTTCTCATGAAAAAAAATTACCTTTAAATCTTTTAGATTTTTTTTTAACAATTTAAAGGAACGACTAAAAAATTCCCAAAAATAAAGTTCCCGAATAATAAAATTCACTAATTAAAAAACTCCCAAATAATAAAATTCACGAAAAAATGACTTTCTCATATAGCAGTTCTGTTTTAAGACTTTAATTTTTAATTTCAAAAGGTTAAATTTATCAAAAATCGATGAAAAAAATTGAAACGAATAATTGAGCTTTCAAGGCTTTAAGACGATTTTTTTACAAAACAGTTGAATTTTCATCCCGAAAATATTAATTTTTACAAAAAAAGTTCATTTTGAAAAAGAAAGTTAATTTTTTTATCAAAGTAATTACATTTTTTAATCAACAGGATGAATTCTCAACAGAATAATTAAATTTTTAAATAAATAATAAAATTGCTAATCAAATAAGATGTTAAAAACCGATAAATTCTTCGAAAACTAGGTGCAATATTGAAAAATCAAATCCTTTAAAAAGCCTTAAAATTCGTGTAAGTTCCTCAAAATTTGTTTTTATAAATCCCTATACATCTTTAAAATCATTTCATCTTCTAAAATTAATTAAATTTTTTTTTAAATACGTCAATTTTCCATAAATTAATTGAATTTCAAGGAGAAAATAGCGGATTATCTGTAAAGCAGTTAAACTTTGAACACGGAAATATAATTTCTCAACAAAAAATTTACTTTTCTACAAAATAATTTAATTTCCTTCCAAATACTTAAGTTTTTATTAACTAATTTTATTTTTAACCTCATATTTGAATTTTTAGTAAAAAATATTAATTTCCATGAAAAAGCTTATTTGAAACAAAAATTTTTAAAGCTTCTAGACAAAAAGATAACATTTTCTACGAAACAGCTATTTTTTAATTTAAAAATATGAATTTTTCAATTCAATTATGAATTTTCAACTAACCAAAATAAATTTTTTAACAAAATAATTTAAATTTAAACCAGGTAATTAAATTTCTAACCAATAAAAATAAATCCTCCACAAAAAATGTAAAAAAATGATGTTTTAATTTGCAACCACAAAAAAGTTTAATTCAGCAAGAAAAGCAGAATTTTTATTTAAAAAACAACAAAAAACAATTTCATCCCCAAGAAAACAGTTGTGAATTTTAACCAAAAAAATACAACTTCTAACTAAATAGGTTCATTTTTAACACAAAAGGATTAATTTTTAACGTACAAAAAATGAGTTTTCAACACAATTTTCGAAATTTTAACTGGAACAGATCAATTTTCAACGAAAAAAATAGCAACAATTTTACCTGATAAATTAAAAAAAATGGAATTTTTAAGAAGAGAGTTCCGCATTCTACCCAAAATATGATTTTTAAGGAAAAACATTATTTATTTTAAATAGAATACTTGAATTTTTAACCAGAGATCAATCTTCAACAAAAATAATTTTACTAAACTAGTTCAACTTTGAACTAAGTGGTTGAATTTTCCACAAAAAAAACTTCTGAATAAAATAATTAAAGTTCCAAAGAAATAGTAGAATTATTAACAAAACGAAACATACATAGTAGAAATATAATTATAGAATTTTCAAAATGTACCTTTTTGCTGTCTTTCAAAATGTTTTTTATAGATATATGACGAATAAAATTCATACATAAAAATCGTTAATAATAAGATTGAATCAAACTTTTGAAAAAATGTAAAAATTTAAAACAAGTTTTGTTATCAATTTCAGGTTCTTATTTAAAATTATAAAATTTATAAAAATTATAAAAATTATAAAAATAATTATAAAATACTGTGGCAATTCTCTGTTTCAAAGATTTTTTCAATATCATTATTTTATCTCCGCCTCCGTGCTTATAAGCAAATCAAGGATAAATATCGCTGGTTCAGTTATTGACTTTTTAATTTGTGGTGCAATTTGAGGAAAAATGTATAACCCTTTTTTTGAACTAAACTAAAGTAAAATTAATTCGATTTGTTAATTAAAAAAATGTTAGCACAAGAAAAGATTAAAAAAAAATTTAAAATGTATTAGTATGCAGTAATTATAAAAAAACTTCATCGTTTTATCTGTGTTTAATTAATGTATGTAAAAAATTGTATTTTTAACATTTTTCTAGATATTTTATTTAAATATTCTTTTATTTTCTCAAATTTTTTTCATATAATTATTGGTTTCGAATCTCTACTACTCTATTATATGTTAATCACATCGAAATTGTATTGAGTCAATTATAGACAAAAATAAATGTTTGTTTTACTTTCGTCTTCGTGTAAAAATTCATTGTCACAGTTGCGAACGCAATATTTATTTTGACTGACATTGCTAGGCTGTTGCATACGTAAAGAAATAAAAATGATATAAATAAAAAAATGCCGATACAAAACAAATTTTTATTGGTTGTATTTAGTTTTTTTTTAAATTATAAAATACCAAATCGACGAATTTTCGATTTAAAAAAATTAATTTTTTAACAAAACTTACCATGTCAACTAATCAGTTCAACTTTTATGTAAATGAAATCATTTTGCAATATAACAGTCGAACTTTTAGTCATAGAGATAAATTTTAAAAACAAAAACAGCTTTTTTCGAGGAAAGTTGCATTTTTAATAAAAAATAATGTTTAGCTAAGAGCAATAAATTTTTAACGAAATAGTTAAACTTTTCCTAAGATAATTACGTTTTTCAACAAAATAGTTGATCGAAAATTAAATTTACAAAAAATAGTTGAATTTTCAACAAAAATTATGAAGATTCTAGATACAAGTAATTTTTTATTATTTATTTTACTTACTTCCTATAAAATAACAAAATTTCTTTAAAATCTTCTAGATTATTTTTTGATGCTTTCGAAATATTTAAAAATCTTTTTTCTTTTCCTAAAGAATCTTAGAAAAATTATATTTATATCAATATAGAAACAAATGGCTGATACTTATTTTTTTGTTCCCAATAATACAAATTTAATTTCAGCTAAAATTTTTAAGTGTTAAAATACTTTTAATAAATGAATATTTATTTTAAATTTTTATATTGTATTATTAACAATATAATTTTCCATTCTTTATGGTATTGAAAAAAGTGTTAAATTGGTTATTCAAAAATGTTATTTATTTCTAGACAATACTTCATTTTGAAAAACCTTTTTTTATTTAGAAAACATATATTATTTTTTTTAAAAAGAGTAAAGATAGAAACAAAGAAAGGAATGATTAGGAGTAGGTGCGAAAAATAGGTCTCCAAATAAGATGTAAAAAATTTGTTTTGAATTACAACGTTCAATATTTTCTATTTATTCAATAAAAAATAATTTTAAAATAAATAAAATTATTTCTAATTAAATTAAAATCCTGATTGAAACCAGAAACCATTTCATAAAACCAAATAAATTTCTTTGCATTGATGCAACTTTTATTTGATTAAAAGCCTATGTATATTTTTCTTATTTTTCTGAAGTTTCTCATGGATTATTGGTGCTCAAGGTAAAACAATTAAACGCAAGTTTGAAATTTTTAATTGAATAATCAAGGTGATCCTGACTAACGCTTTTCATGCCAATAAGCTCCATGATGAAAGACTCTTATAATTTACGCTCAGGAGGGGAAAATACAAATATCAAAAAATGGTATATATGCAGTCATTACATATTAGAATACTCATAAGTAACACGGTTTTAAAAACTTTTCGATCATCAATTATTCCTACATTTGAAAAAAAGTTCTCCCCAGAATAGCAAAAAATGACGGCCCTGAATATAATAGGGGTCTTCATCTTTGACACTCTTTTCTATTCTGCGGGTAAGTGCAGTCTAAATTAATATTATCATCAAAGTTATTTTAAGTGTGCCATAAAGCCCAAAATTATTTAATTTTGAACATTTCATGCCAACCTATATATTTATTTATATACATTTCTTTTTAGTATTTGTTATTACTTCTTATATTTTCCTTTTAACTTTTATGGAAACTGCTGTGTTGTAAACTTGTTTTTATACATCTATATCTTTTTTGGAAATACATCTTTTTGTTTCAGCATTCAACTATTTTGTTAAAAAAATTTTATTTTCTCCTTTAATTGAACCGGTTTAAAATTCGTTCTTTAGTGGAAAATTCATCTTTCTTGGTTAAAAATGAACTTTTTTGGTTAAAAATGAATTTTCTTGGTAACAATTTATCTATCTTCGTAAAAAAATTATTTTTTACTTGAAAAGTTAACTATGTCGTTAGAAGTGGAAATATTTTGTTACAAATCGTTTCTTTTGCTTCAACTATTTACATGCTATTTCTACATTATGGTTAATATATTAATTTTTTGAAAATGCGACACTTTTTTATTTACAATCTTATCAATTTCAATTGATTAATATTAAATTCTCTTTCCTAATTGGAAGCGTTAAAAATAAATGAATAAAGCCTAATTGAAGCGTTGCAAAAACGAACCAGTTCAAAAGCTGTATTATTTAAATATAATTGATCATATTTTTGCAATATTCAATGTTCTCAAATCACTTTTAAATATTCTAGCTTTTTTGTTGGATAAAAGGAAGTGTATAAAATATTTGCAAAGCAATCCTCATCCAATAATAACAAAAATATATTATATAATGCTTTAGATATTAAATCGAATCTTTTAAAAGAATATTTAGACAGAGATAAGACTCTCTAAAATACAGAAAAACTATTATCTTGACTAAATCTTTATTAATTGTTGACATTGTCGAAATTGCGTTTTCTTTTTCCAGAATTATCTCAGCTAGGAAGTAATATGAATCTCAATGATAACAAGGGGGATGGATCCATGATTCCAACACATTGACCGAATTTTTATGATGATGCACATACGATTCCAAAATATCGACCAAATGTCAATTTTGTCCAAGGTCAAGGTAAAACAGTTCAAACTTTAGCTTCCTTATCAACTAGAGGATTATATTAAGTAGCAGTGAAATCGAATTTCATCGTTGGATTCATCTTCCATGGGGATAATAGAAATATCTTGTATCCATTCGTAGATTGCACTCATGATATTGAAGTACCGCATACATGCTCAAAAGTTAAAGTACATGTAGATAACTTGGAGCAGCGAATTCCAATATCTCAGGCGGAAGAGTTAGGTTTACATTTCTTTGAGACCTTCCATCCAGAATCTGATATTTATCCGGCAGGGCTTAGAAAGCAGAGTACAGCCGAAAAAATTGTGCGTACTTAAAATGAAATTATTATGTGTATTTTTGTCTCGTAAAATAATGTGACTTTTTCAAACTTGTGAAAAGAATAGAAATGTTGAATGTTTAATCTTTCATTTTTCCTTCCTCGAATATTTATAGGAGTTGAGTTGGAAACATTAGATATTTGTAAAGCGTTGCGTTACATGCAATACACTCTACAATTTTTCGGAAATTTTTCCTATCGATTCTAAATCAATCGAAAGAATTACCGGAAGCATAAGTATTTTTCACCCACATCAAAGAATACAAACGTTTTAGGAAATGTTTGATACAAGTTACACTACCGTCGGAAATTAGGAGATCGATTGACGCAAGCACTATTAAAAATCACTGCTAGTTTTGAACCACGATAACTCAGCGAAAAAAAATGACAGGGCATTTTTAAAAAACGGTTGGAAAGCCTAGCTCTCTTATACTTTTTATTCTGCTCATCAGTAATTTTTATTTCAAATTATTGTAAATTTTTAAAATAATTTATTGTATTTTTGAATTATTTACAATTATTTCAATTTTGAATTATCCCTATAATAAAGAATAAAAAAATGATAAACAGTTTTTTTTATTTCTTAAAATTTTTATCAACTAGAATATTAATCAAAATTGTAGATATATTGTTACGAGCGTAAACTATTTTTCAAACGAATTAGGCTGCCTAATTTTAAATAAATTATTCATATGAAAAACACTCAAAAATATTAAAAGTAATTAATAATGGAATTTCCAAAATAAATTAAATACAAAACAGTGCGTAGGTGCGATGAAAATTATATTTTCAATTTCTAATAAGTAGTTTATTATTTTCTTTACAAAAAATTTCTGTTACAGAAACAACTCGCTCATTATTTAATTTTTCGATGATCAAAATTGCAAAATAAAGCCACAATCAAGCACCACCTCTGTGCTTGGCCTATTCGGTCCTGCCTCAAGGAAGGAGGCGAGCAGCAGACCGGCCGAGAACCGTGATCGTCGACTAAAACTCAACTCAGATACGATTGAACATTAATAATCGTATCTTGGGAACCGATTAAGATTTTTTAAGTTTCTTTAGCTTAAATTAAAGATAAAATTTCAGGCTCTATGTCGTATAATTTTCAGATTTTTGAAACAATTTTCCTAGGTTAAGCTAAAAGTTGAAATCGTGGTATAAAATTTTAGAAAATCTAGAATTTGTTTAAAAACTTATCACGTGCTGTATTCTCTTCAGCAGATAAAAAAAACTGTTTGACATTACTAGACGTGAAATTTCATAGGCTTTCCAACTTTTTTTTAAAAAATGCCCTATATTTTTTTGTTCGCTGAATTATCGTGGTTCAAAGCCAGCAGTGATTTTTGATAGTGCTTGCGTCAATCGATCTCATAATTTCCGACGGTAGTGTACCTAATTTTACTATATTTTTGATAAAATTCATACTTTAGATCGAAAAATTATTTTTTGTAAAAAATTAGATATGGTTTTCCAATACTATTTAGATTTATTGTTACATTAAGTGAGTGATCGGATTCTACAACGTCTTTAGCGCACTTCCGTGAAGTCAGGAAAATAGCCATGAAACATGAAACTTTTGTTTATTGAAATCATTTGGTCACCGTTGGGTCATGTTTAGAAACCAAATTTTCTCTTTTGGACGAAAAAACTCAAAAAGATAATGCATTTTCAAAATTGGAGTACATATGGAGCTACATACCAAAATTAAATTTATTGCAATAATTCTTGTAACAAACGTTTGGATTTCGTTTGGTTGCCTTTTGAAACTCATTTTTGAAGTACGGACGTCGAAATTTTGTGAGTTATAGAATAAAAAAGTCATTAACACCATGCTCGCAAGCGATGTCTTCTCAAGTAGCAGTGGCCTCGTTTGGCCAGCCATGTTCCTGAGTAGAATTAGATGAATCAGTCATTATGATAAGAAATTTAAAAAATGAAGTTATCAGAAGTCAGCTATTTTGCATTCCTTTGCAGCAAGGCTTAAGCTCTAATTTCCAGGAGTCATATGTGACTTCAGACGAAAATGATTAAACATTACACAATTTTGTCTTTTTGGTTTAGCCTTCTTTTGACAAAAAAAAACTGCACAATTTAAAAGTAATTTAAAAACATTGAATATTACAAAAATATGTTACATTCTTTTTAAACAGTACAGTTTATTAACTGCTTCATTTCTATAAGACTTTAATTAGACTTAATTTTCATTTACTGTAACGCTTTCAATTAGAAAAACTTATTTTATGTTAGATCAATTGAATGAGTCTAAATACCGCAGTTTGAATTTAATCAGAAAAAAATTTAAGGTAATAAGATTTTAAATAAAAACGTATTGGATTTAAAAAAAATTAATATATCAACCAGAATGTATGAATAAAAAGTAAATAGTTAAACTTTAAAGCAAAATAGACGATTTTTAACCATATATTTAAACTTCTAACCACATGCAAGCTCAATTTTCAAGTTAAAAATAAATTTTTTGACGAGGATAGTAAAATTGTTGACAAGAAAGTTCATATTTAACCGAGAAAGATGAATTTCCAGCAAAGAGGTGAATGTTTCAAAAAAAAAAAAATTTAACACAGCCGGTGTCATAAAAGTTACAAGTCAAATATAACAATTAATAACAAGTAATGTAATCTCTTCATATGGATCAGTGAAAAATTGAAGGAATAAAATAGTAATTAGGTATTTGACTGATTAATCAGTGATTTCGAACTGATTCACTAATTAGTTTAGTAACACCAAAGTGAATCATGTGAAAAATAATCTCTAAGTTTTGCAGTTAGTAGTTGTTACTCTTTTACATAAGGAGAAAAAGGAATTCCTCAATGAAATATTTTACTTTTATTTTCGGGATTACAATCCGAGGAAAATGCCTACATTTTACCTGCTGCATGAATTTTCATATCTTTGTTTAAGATTGCAGTATAAGCAATTGAAAAAATCTACTTTTTTATAAACATAAAATTTTAAACAAAATTATCTCGAAAACTTTGCGTACCATATTGAAATAAAAAATATGTATCAAATATTTTTGAGCGTTAAACAAGAAAAAAAATATTTTACTTGAAAAAAATGTTGGTGGCAAATATGTGTGGAATGCCCCATATATAATACATAGTAATTAGTAGTATGTAGTAGTAATAATTATGATTAATTATTATCATTATTATACTACTGATTTAAAAAAAGTATAATACTATTTAAAAAATTATTCTTGTTGAGTTTCACCTATTATTTGTTCATAACTAAAAAGTCACAGCAAAACTAAAGATTTCAGAAGAAACACAAGTTTATAGCATTACTTAAAGAAAAATTTACTCTTATAAACAATTACATATAAAATATTTAAGAAGCTATGTGTGTTGACTTGCATTACTTATTACTTGATAAAGTAAAAAGTAGGTAAAAAGTTAAAAATCTGAGACAAAATCCCAACTATCTAGCATTAATAATGTAGCAGATAATTATAAAAAAATCCGTTTCTTTAAATAACTTTTTTTTCTCAATTGAATTAATTATTGAATCAACCTAAATGAAAAATAGATGAATAGTTCTATATTTAAAAAAAACACAGCTTTCTAGCATTATTCAACTTGAATATTATGAATAATAGTAGTAAATTGTTGAAACAATTAACTTCGTTAACGTTACTTAATTATTTAATTTACTTTAATTGAAATTTGAACAAATATTATAAAATTTACAAAAAACAATAACTTTCTACCTTTATTTTAAGATAAAATTGCTAAAAACAATAATAAATTGCTCTAACAATTTATTTAATCATCTAACTCTCAGTATAAATTAGTATTTCATGTATAAGAAACAATTTGCATTTAAAAATGCAACAAATTATAATGAGCGCCGTAAGCTCGCAAAATCCATCTTTTCCCTGATGTGTTTTTTCAGCACGCTATAGAACATAATTAGGAGGGAGATATTTAAAAATCTATATTTTATTTGTATCACATAGAAAAAATATGATTTTCAACTCGATTCAGCTAATGTTGTCGATTCTGAATAAAGTTGACAAAAAAGTCTTCTTTTCTTATGGGAAATGTATGTTAAACTTCATGGAAACCGCGCCACCGCTAAATATAATTTTTTTGAAACAAAACATAATGGATTTATTTATTTAGATAAAGAAATGTAATATCCTATACAATGAGAGACCTTTTGTTAGAATAGATAAAAAAACTGAATTAGATACTTTAAAAGATGTTTTCGTTCTTTCGAATAAAATGAATTAATATAGTTTTAAATCCGCTCATCAACTTTTATGTAGTGAATTTTAAATTATCCCAATTTTATAAGAGTTGATGCAATATTCCTGACTGGACACATTTTTAAGATTTTTTTCAACGGCTCTATTAACTATGAAATCGGTCATAGAAAAAATCAACAA
>JAAAKG020039861.1:0-19069 GCA_010014905.2 Druon quercuslanigerum
TATTGGTTCCCCGGATTACGAGATAAGGTTAAGATCTATATTGCTAATTGTCTCAAATGCATTGCATTTTCTCCAACCACGGGTAGGAAGGAGGGATATCTAAATCCAATCCCTAAAGGAGACACTCCGTTCGTAACGTATCACATCGACCATTTTGGCCCGATTGATAGGAGATACACTACGAAACAGCACATATTGCTGGTAGTAGACAGCTTCACAAAATTTACAAAATTGTATCCGGTAAAAGCGACAGAATCAAAAGAAACGATCAAGTGTTTGATTGGGCATTTCGATAATTACAGTAGACCAAAAACTTTGATATCAGATAGGGGCACCTGTTTCACATCTGAGGAATTTCAAACCTTTACGCGTGACAATAACATTATTCATATCAAGGTTGCAACTGCATCCCCTAAAGCTAACGGGCAAGTAGAAAGAGTAAACCGCGTTTTAGGCCCTATGTTGGCAAAATTAACAGAACCAGCGAATGGTATATATTGGTACAAATTGATGTCAGAGGCCGAGTTTGCTTTAAATAACACCATTCATAAATCTACGGGAGAAACACCAAGCAAGCTACTTTTCGGTGTGAGTCAAAGAGGTAAAGCCATTGATACTATTGGTGAATTTTTAGAGCAAGCTAGGTCCGAAGAAGAAGTACGCGATTTAGAGGAACTTAGATCAAAAGCGAAAGATAAGATCGAGAAGCTACAAAAATATTATAAAGAACACTTTGATAAAAAGCGAAAAGAAGCGTATAAGTATAAAGTAGGCGATTATGTTGTGATAATAAACCATGATTCGACGCCTGGGGTTCCTAAGAAAATTATTCCGCGTTGGAAGGGTCCCTACGAAATAGACAGAGTTTTGAGAAACGATCGCTACGTCTTGAAAGATGTTGTAAACTTCCAAGTTACCCAAAGACCGTATACAGGAACTTGGGAGGCATGTAATTTAAAGCCCTGGTGTCCACATTAATTTTTGTATTCTCAAAATAGGTTCCAGATTTCATTAATCGTTTTATAATCGTATTATATAAGGCAATATAAGTTAATCCGACTATAATTGTACTTCGATCACTTTCAGTTTCGTTCGAGGACGAACTGTTGTCAGAATGGCCGAACTGTAAGGAATATTTGATATTAGGAATATTTTAAACTACTGTATAGATGTCGCCACTAAGGGCTCGACTACCGCGAATGACGGTTAGTCTCGTTTGAGCAGCGTTACGCATTGTATCACGATCCTTCGATATTAAACAATAAATAGTTACTAACGTACATAATTGTGCCGTGTTTTATTCCGCTAACCATCCATCACAATCTTTTTCTGTTGAATTCGATTTATTTCAACTTCGCAAGCGTTCCTCGTGTAAGAGAACAATTTAATAAATTCTGAAATTAGGTGATTTTTATCTCTGCGAAATAATAGAAATGCTTTCATTTATAATCATGCAACTTTAAAGGTTATACATTTTCAAAGATAAAAAAAGTTTTGAATGGAAGTAAAAATTTAGTACAAGTTTCTAGAGTTATTTTTTAGATGGAATCGATTGGAGCAGTATAATTCTAATCTAGGATCAATATTGAGTGATTCGTGACAATTTAATTAATAAAAAATTTCTGTTAGAAAATTAAAATGTAATACATGTTTCTTTATCCATTTTAAAGAAAAATTTATATTATTTTCACTTAGTTACTCGGAATGTGAAATATCAATTCGAAACATAAATATTTACTTTATTACAAAATCAGCATTAAAAGTAATTTAGGTGGCAAACCTTTAATATTGTCACTAATTTCACAAATAAAATAGGGATTAGAATTGCAAAAGTATTAATATTTTATATTAATTTCTTATTTTGTAAATCATGTCACTAAAAAATTACTAAAATATTACTAGATTTCACTGAATTTTCTGAAGGGTTGAATGGATATTCCGATAGTTCGGCACCCACCGTTTAATTTTCTTTTTGTTTTATTTTGTTTTCGTATCAATATACGAGTCTTTAGCAAAATGATTGATCTTCTTTTATTGAGAAAATAACAAAATAATAAATAACATAAAAAAACAAAATGCATAACAAAACATAACAAAATGATAAAATATGCCACATTTTTAACAAACAAAAATTTTTTAATAACTTTATTTTCTTATTGATTTTTAACTACTCATTACTCACTAAACTATATGAATATTAACGAATAAAAGTTTTACATTAATTTTGATATTATATTTTATTTTTGGGGAGGATAGTTTTTTTCAAGCCCGTTAGTAGGTATAATGACCGTGAAGGGCTAGAAACCAGTCGAACGACAAGATTTATTGCGGAATGTTTAATCTAGTCCCTAGACTGACACTGGCAGTCTTCACAGCCAAAGTCTGCCTTCTGGTGAGCCATGCTCTAGAACATAACCTCGAAAACAATAAAAAATGTAATAAATACTTTTACCTGTAATTTTAGTCAAAAATTAATATATTTTTTAATAGCCTTATAAGTGTCTACGAAATATATTTTATTCATCAAATTCGGCCGAGCAGTTAAGAAAAAAGGCTTCTTTTTTTATTTTTCTTTCGCTCTACACAACTCCTGAAAAGAAATTTTAGGGGCTGTCATTAAGAGAAGTTTTACTTCTGTGTCCCAAAGCATGATCCAGAACACTTATTGGATCATGGTCTCAAAGTATGTGATCGGAAGCAGTGCACTGGAACTGTGCAGAGTTTTGCATGTGCGATTTTTTTTCAAGTTCAATCTCAATTTCGTTTAAAATTAAAAACATTTTTTTACCTGTAATTTTGGTCAAACATAAAATTTTTTCAATGCAGATTAAATGCATTTTTAGGGTTATCTTTGAAAGAAATTCTACTTTTGACAATAAAAAATGGAACATGATTGTGTCATAAAGTCGGAAGCAGCACACCGTAACGGTGCGGAGTGTTGCATGCGCGATTTTTATTTTATTTTTTCACATTGTTCCATCCTTTCAAAAAATTATACAAAAATATATGTTATCAATGATACTCAAAGAAATGTTGAGGTAAAATATCGAGGTGATATCTCTGAAACATTGCCTCAAAAAAGTTTTTGAAAAATTAAAAAAAAATGACCCCTGTATTTTTTTTAGAAACATTACGAAAAATTGAAATAGCATTACTTGTGTCTACAACATATATTTTCTTATTTAAATATAAGTTGACTTATGTAAGAAATTTCATTCAAAAACGTGCAGGGCAGATTTTGCATGCTTACCCGGCTAGACCCTTTCAAAAACTGTTTGGATTTTTCAAAAACTAATATTTAAACTGAATCAAGTTTTCCAAAAATCATGAAGAACGTACGCCGTGGCATGGTGTGTCATTCGAGTATAAAATTCTTCTACTGATGTTCTTATATTGCGTACATGGACGCAGCTTAAAAAATTCATTTTTATATAGATAGCTTACAAGGTCCTCTGCAAGTCCTAAAAATATCAAAATGGGATCTCCCGTAGTTTTCGAGAAATAAGTAAAGACGTACAACGAAACCATGCACACTACTACGGGAGAACCTATTCTGATATTTACAGGACTTGCAGAGGACATTTTAAACCATCTATATAAAAAAAATGATGAAAATAAAAAGCATATTTTTCCCGAAATTCAGTTTAAAAATGGTTTTTTTGAAAAATCCAAGAAGTTTTTGAAATTTTTTGTAAAACAAATGTATTTTCAAAACTGCGTCCTTTTACGAATAAATAAAAAAAACACCTTAATATTATCAAAATCCCAAAAGTTATGAAAGCTTAAGAATAAATTACAAAAAATTTCAATTTTAAATATGTACTAAGTTTTTTTAATTTTTTCAAAAATTATTTTATGATTTTTCCGTTAACGCCTAAGAGAACGGATACTAGAATTTTCATCGAAATTACTGACAAAGGCGGAAATTTATCAGGTCAGTGGACATGGAATTGCTCAAATTATAAAAAAAAATTATTTTCATCGTAAAAACTAGTGTTACTCTTAAACTATTGATCTTCAACAAAATCTTATAACTTGCAGGTCAAGAAAAAATTTAAGCCATTATAACTACTTTAATGACATTATTTCGGCGTGTCGCCAGTGACGTAGTTCGTAGACCATCAAAACTGACTATTTTTCTTCAGACAACCTTTAATTTTGTCGATCAGTCACTCGCCTCTTTCACTAGAAAGTGCATATTGCACTTCAAAATGAGCCTAGAAAACTGAAAAAGTTGAATAATTTTAGATATTAGACCACAGTCACTCGTCGATATTGAATTTTTGTTCATGGCTGCGATGCTCTGTAATTTGGCAGTTCTGTTTATAGGCTACAAATTACATTCTAGTCGCGGTATTGTAAACTCCCGCAATCGAGTACTTTTTTTCCCGATAGTGAGGAAAACGCTATAACCCCTTCTCCCCCACTACTCGTTTCTACATTTGATGATTTCATCATTTACGATACATACATTATATACGTTATCATACATATAATATCAAACTATATAACATTATATAAGAACGAGTTTTAATATGTAAGATGAAAAATGATTCAATAGGATTTATGGGATTTATACGCTAGATTCGATACTTACGATGGAAGATTTTATATTGGTGATATCTTTCAACGTTTCTTTCGCTCTACTGATTTGAATAATTTCCGCGATTCTTTCCGCGATTTTTTCACCATTGGAATTTTGACACGATAAAACAAACTAATCATTTTCACGATTCAAATCGCCAATAAAACCTGTCAGGATGTAAATAGCTGAAATGTGTGCACACAGAAACACACGTATCATCTACATAGATTTGCGCATAGTGAATAATCAGAGGAGTGGGATCCCCTCACGTGTTCTCACTATTGAGGGTTAGCCTGCGCAAAATGTTTGCAGTACCGTAACTCGATTGTACGTTAGTTTTGGTCTGTAAATAATATATGAGATAGGTAAATAAATATGTTTAAAAGGCTGATCCAAAATTTATTTAAAAGCACCATTTTTTTCTAACAGTCGAAAGTTTATGTGGGCATCTTTCATCTGACGATTATTGGAGAGTAATACGCAGCCAGCAGTAAAACACTAGTTGAGCTGTTAACGCTTTGTTTTTCATCGAATGATGTCATAATATTACATTTTAGTTTCAAGTAAATATTCACCTTTGATCATTTTTTTTATTAATTGAATGTTTAAAGTCGCATTACCTGCCAGGGCAATTAGCGAATGCACTACAGGGTCAATTATTAGCTGTAGGATATGTATGCGGTAGTATAGGGAGGGACAGATGCAAACCTTCCTAAAAACACATCTAGCCTCGCTTCTTGCTTCGGGAATCGAACCCGCGCCAGCGTGGCTGCCAAGGCTGCAGTGTTGGAAGATAGAACAATCACTATAACACATGAGACATGGATGACTGCCTTTTCATAAATAATTTTATCAATATAATAAGCTACTTTTGTTCCTTTTTTTATCAGTTGAGTATTTGTTTATTTTCATAAATAACTTTCTTTTATATAACTAGGTTGAAACTCTGCGAAAGAAAATTATTTCTTTGGAGCTGAGCAATGCGGAAGAAGATGTCGAAAGCATTGCTGGGACTGGTGCAAGCGATGCTGAAAGTGAAAGTGAAAACGTCACTGAACAAAATTCAGCAGTGAACACCTCTGCGGAAAAGTCGGATCCATTTATTTCCACAAATGAGTCTCAGGATACTCCGACGGACGGCAAAAATAGTGCGAATATTATGAATACATCTACAAAGAAGAAAAAACGAAAACGTTCGAAGAAAGGACGTCACTGATTGATATGCTTTACCATTACGCACTCGTGCAAAGTTTGTATAAGAAACTATTATATGACTGCATACTTCAACATGCTACCACATGCATTTGACATTTTGTATCGACGACTTTTTGTTTTCTGAATAGGTCGTACATATGAATTAACATAACAAATTAAGGAAACAATAGATGTAATTATAATTATTAAGATAGAAATTATTGTTAAAAACACGGGACATCTAGTATATCGGTACACTTAACAAATATTCATCATGAAGTTTTTTTTATAGTAAGAACTGCACCAGCTATGATTTAGTTTTTTCTCCTAAATCTAACTCACGCTCAGTAATAACTCTATTCTGTATGTGCTCATGATGGTAGATCCAGAAAAAAGTTTGCATGTTCAAAATCCGCCAGGCCTAAAAGTTTATGTAAGTTTATGTATCTTGCTTGTCCCGAAATTTTGAATTCGATGAAAAAAAATCAGCTATCTCAAGCTCTCAATTTTTATGCCAGATGCATTTATATACATTGATGATTCTTATGTATTAGAATTTGTAGTATATATTATTGTCGATATAATCTAAATGACAACAATAAATATAATGAAATTTGACATTCTTTCGCAAGATATAAGTTAAAAAATGAAATAAATAAGTAAAAAAAAGCTTCATTTTTCACTGATTTGTAATCGAAAATATGTTAATATATTTTCTTTTATGAAACTAAAAAAGAAGGTGTGTCAGGGTTTTCTCTATTTTTCTTGTTCTTTTTTAACAAATTCTTTATACAAAACTTTGTACTATGCATTAATAGGAATATAGTTTACAGAAATATAGTAAATATTTTAATACTTTCAAAATATTTTCCGTTTTTTTTAAAGTTCGTAACAAAAATGATAGGTATACAAATTTGACTAGAAGACGTGTAAATGGTGATAGCAAGTTATTGGAAAATAAAAATAAAACTATTAAATCTCTCATTTTTCATCTTCTATCATGTTGCTAATAAAAAATGGGGATCTACGAATATGCAACCATAACTCAGTGAAAAAGGAAACTTTTAATTTGATGTATTTGGTCTTATTCTACTAATCAACGCTGCCGTGTAAAAGTTTTAGGCCACCCCTTTTTTATGATTGAATAAATTCTCTTAATTTTAATTATACCAGAGCTAAAAAATTTTCCGTTTAAAAAGTAAATTATTCTGTATAAAATGAGCCCAGGGTGAAGCCAATTTGTCTACTTTTTAAGTAAACATTACAAAAATAGTGAAAAGTTCAATGTTTTTCTTAGATTTTCAATCACTTCAAAAATAATTAACATTTTTCAATGTTCTTGGGCTCATTTTAAAGCTATTTTTCACTGTATTACAACAGTATGTGGGTATAAATTGTAAAAACATTTTTGTCGAATTGCAAGAACTTGAAGTTGTAACACAAAAAAATGGAATAATGTGAAAACATCTTATCTGGAGGCAAATCAGAACCCAAATTAAATGAATACATCTTTGACGAAATTACATACAAATTTCGTGATTATATGTTTCATATATTTTACAAGAATAATTTTTGTACAAAAAGAATATTGAAACTTTTCCGACTTTTTTGTTAGGAGTTCAGGTTCTTGCAATTTGAAAAGAATTTTTTACTATTTATACTCATTCACTGCTGTGATTCGGTGAAAAAATAGCTTTAAAATGAGTCCGAGAAAATTTAAAAATGTTGATTATTTCAGAAGCTATTGAAAAATTAAGAAAACATTGAAATTTACACTATTTTTGCAATATCTACTTAAAAAGTGGACAAATTGGCTTCACCCTGGACTCACTTTATACATAATTTTGAGAGCAATTAACCCTTTGAATAGAAATATTTTTTTACCTCTGGTATAATTAAAATTAGGAAAATTTATTCAGTCATAAAAAAGAGGTGACCTAAAACTTTTACACGGCAGTGTATGAGCATTTCCTTGAATTTCAGGGCGGTTCAAAAAGAAGAAATACTTACATTAAGACATTTTTTCTCAATTTTTAATGTCATTATGCAGTTCTCTAAATTAAATTCTAATTTTCTATCATTCAGGATATTCCACAATAATATTGACTACTAATTCTAGTAGGTAAGAATGAAAGGAAATTATAAACGCATCAGGCATAAAAAATAAATAAATATTAATACTTCAATACGCTTGTGATAGCTACAATATTTTTTCATCAGATTCAAATGTTCATGATAAACTACTTGTAACATACACAAACTTTTAGCTCTCCCGTGGGTTTTTGAAAGTCTTAACAAAACATTTTTTTCTATCCACACTAATGCATATGTTTAAAAATATTTCGAAAAATTAAGTTTTTGCAAGAAGAAAAATTTCAGCATAATCTAATACAGCATCCTCTGAAACGCCATTCCATGAATTTGTAAATTCTACGTATTTCATTTAGTATTTTAAAGGGGGCTCATTATGTGAGTATGGGCATAAACGCTCTGCACTTTTATAAGAGTATTTCAAAGATAATTTTTAAATGTTGGTGCGTTGCAGCAGTCGATTCATAATTCCAAAATAAGCTCAACTGGAAATGTCTTGGATAGATTCCTTGTAAAACGGTTTACTAGACCAATGTCAATTGTCAAGTGAAAACTTGTCAGATTTATGAAGTTATAAGAAAGCAAGGATATTACTGCAGATATTATTAAATAGAGGAAGGATGGTTGTATAGAGGAAGTTTGATATGAAAATTGAATTTCAACCGAATTATCTTTTCGTATTGGTTTAAATTAAAGTTTGCAGAATTTCACAATTACAATTGAATGCGGATAATTGTATCGGTAAAAGATTCCTTGCAATATAAATGCATTAAAAAAAGAAATATTTATTTACGATTTGTATTAATTGTCAACTAAATAATTAATTTTTTACATGGAATATGTAGAAATCGCAGGGAATTTTTTCATCAAGAAAATTAGCCATTCATTTATGAATATTGCGATTCTTGAAAGTATAATTGCATCTTTTTTCAAGATCTCTTCTTTCGTTTTTATAATTCTATAAAAAAATTATGTTTGTTATAACAATACTGCTCTTCTTAGTATCTTTAAACAATATTAAAAAGATAAAACATTTTTTTAAGCCTACATCACTTGATTATTTCTATAATTTACAAAATACAAAATAATTTTGCCGACATCTGTGCTACAGGTTGTGGTTACAATCTGTGAGTTGGCACAGATATTTTAAGATGTCCAATTGTTAATCATCTCGAAATTAAATTACTACTTTATTTACAGAAAATACAATCGCAAAAACCTAAAATATACATTCCTTGTTTATAATGTTGTACAAGATTATATAAATATTAGCTCTATGTGTAGTTACAAAATTCAGCATATAGGATTAAAATATACATTACCCGTCCACAAAAATTAGTATGATACTATTGAAAAGATCGTTCACTACTTATTAATTAGAAATAAGAGTATAACATATGCTCGACTTTCACCTATATTCTTGAACACATCACATCGCTTCTAGAAACTTTCAGCGTAGCAAAACAATTTATTTTCATAATAATTGTCAATTTTACCAATATCGAAATATGGAATCCTCAAATAAAACTCGAGGTTATTTGAATGAATATACAAAAAAATTCTTTATTGACTTCGACTTCAAGAGGGAGTAACAACACATGATGATATAATACATTTTGATCTGGTTTCAAAGAAAAAAAAAAAAATTTTAAATGATACTGAAGAAAGCTCGATGTATTTATCGTGATCAGCAATGTTTGAATCAAACGAATTTGAAACTAAATGATAATAATTTTTTCGGAAAAAGTGAAGTTTAATTTTATAAGTCAGCTTGAATTTTTAAACTGACTCTTTACCTAATTCTAGAGTATAAGTCATTAGATAAGTGTCTTAAATGCAGCAGTCTTATTAGTATTGCATATGTGACCGCGCAACAAGCAAATATAAGAAATGTAAAGTAAATTGTAAATAAATAAATAGGTAACACGAACATGGAAAACAGAACTTTCAGGTTTATTAAGTGTGCTCTCATGTACATGATATTTCAAATTATAAATAATTTAATTAAAATACAATTTATCTAATTTTTCGTGTACGGAAAAAACACTCAGAGTTATGGTGGGGATTTACTGGCGAGTGCATCGATGTGCTGGTTGTCTTAAGGTTAAAGCTCATAAGTTTACAAAAGAACTTAAAATGGTTTTTAATGAAAATATATGCAGAATACAATAAGGCAAGTATACGCCAGGAATATTAGATTCTGTGAGTGGTCGTTCGACTTTAAAAAACTTGATGATATTATAGTGCAATATAGGAGACATGTTTTGCCCTAAGAATTTTTAAAACATTACAAAATCTATTGGATTCACGCCATACTGAATTTTGGAGTCGGATTTTTTTGAGTTATCGAAATTTCTGGAACCGATTATTGGATTTTAATAAACTTGAAGGTATTACAGATAAAATAAAATTTGTTAAGAATATAAAACTTTAAAGTATTTTCGAAATTTTTCCCGGGGAAAACTTTTAAAAAACTTTGAAGTCAATTTTTTGTGAAGTACGTACCTTTTTTGTTTATTTTTTTAATATGGATAAAAATATTTCTTATAATATCCCTTTTCATTGAAACAAAATATTGATGGAGAAACTTTGTTGATTTTCTTGACATCTTTTTTCTTATGTTCAGAGTGTCTTGAATTTAATACTTGGGGTTGCGTAAAATAAAAAAATGGTTGACTTTTAATGATGAAGATTATAAAAAAATTCTATTAAAAAACACTTTACGGAACTCTTAGACCTACAAGAAATAAAATATTGTTTTTTTTCAGACCTCCGATAAGATCAGCGCAAGAAGTCTAAAAAATCTCAAAAATTCAATACCAAAGCGGATAAAAATGATATTCCGGATCGACCAAAACGATATTGACTACTAATTCTGAATGAATATACACGGAAAAAAGTACGCTGTAAGATATACTCGGAAAACTGTGTGAATTTGTGAATCCGTATCCAAATCGAATGGGGATGAGTGATAATTTAACAATTTCACCCAGCAATCCCTACTTTGTAGCGAGCGCTATATACAGCTTGCATTGTACACTGCGTTTCTCCCAAGAGTATAGGTTACTGAGCATTAGAAATCTCTCGCATCAACAAGCAAAAGTCACAATTTTGCCCTGCATTTTAACACAGTTAACACACGAGAAACGTACTCTTCACTTACTTAACGCACATAAACCTAAATCTATAACCTAACTTAACACTACTATATATAAAGCAATTCCCTAACGTCAAATATTTCTTTAAGTATTAAACTATTTGGCAGAAAATAACCTTTCCCGTTAAAAAATCATATTTTTGAGTTGAAAATTCCACATTTTTGTACAAAATTCATATTTTTGGTTGAAAATTAACTCTTTTGTTAAAAAATCATATACTTGGGTTACAAATTTAACTGTTCTGTAGATGATTAATCCTATTAGCTTCAAAATTCAACAATTTTGTTGAAAATTAATATATTTTCTTGAAAATTCGTCTTTTTTGGTAGAACATTATTTTTTTCGTAGAAAATTGATCCTTTTGGTTGAAAGTTTAACCATCTGGTTATAAGCTGAACTAATTTGTTAAAAATTAATTTTTTTAGATTGACCTCTTTGTTTGAAATTTTAATTCTTTTGTTGAAAATTCTCTTTTATTTCCTTAAATTGGAGCCCAAAAAATCCATTTTCTTAGTTACAAAAGAAGATATTACATTTGTTTTTGTCTTTTTTTTTACTGTTGAAATTTCACGAAATAATAAACGTTTTAAGACTTTAATCGGCTTGTATTGTAAGTAATTTTTGATAGGGTTGGATCAGCCTTAAAAATAAATATAATTTAATTCAAAACTTTGAATGACATCATAATTTGACCAGGGCGTAACTTTGCTCTTATTGAATACAACTTTTGTAATATTGCTTTAAGATGAGACTATACAACGTTTGTGGTTTTACTTTAAATGTTTCATCCCAAAAATTATCTATTTTTCTCCATTCATGATATTCTTAATTTTCAATTTTTCTAAAATTTAAAAAAACGGAACTAAAAAATTTTTATTTTAAACTTTCTGAAATTGTAATTTGCAGTTGAATGCCAAAAAAGTTTGTGAAGAAAAGATCTAATTTCGATAAGTTTTGTAAGTTATTAAAAAGTTTTAAAATTTCTCATTTTTTATTAGCTATATCTGTTAAAAAATAAAAGATTTTAAAAAGATATTCAAGCAATATTTCTTTTCGTTCGAAAATATTGTCGTATGTAAGTGATAGAAATCCATAGAAAAGTTTCTCTTCTTTTTTAATTTCTCAACAATAAATTTATAAAAATTCCTTTCCGCTTCTTATTTATTCTGAAATTCTTTTGATATAATTTTTAAAAAAATCAATTAGAATTAGACAAAGTAATGTACGTATTTTATTTGTAGTTTAATGACATAACCTAAAACGGAAATTGAACTGAAGTTTGACTAATAGTCACTCACTCTTAACTAGTTAGTGATAGTGACTGACTAATTTGGTTTTTAATCAGTTTTTTTAACTTATTTGAATTTAAAGAGATTGCGAATATTCATTTTGGAATTATATAATTTTATTGGATTTTTAAAATTAATATTATTTTGGGACCATCAGTCTGCTTTAGATTTTATGCCTTAAGGAAAATAAGGAAAACTTACGTGACTGACTTCGTGATTACGGTCTATTTTCTCATAACTGAAAATGTTAAATTCGATTTAAACGACACTGCCACTTACATAAGATTTTCCTTAGTACGGCAGATATGAAGTTTATTATAATCTAAATACATCTTTTAGTTTTAATTACAAAATAATTAATATTTAATAATTAATTATAAAAATAAACTTAATATTGTAAAAAATGAAATAAATCTCGCTCAGCGAATAACACTGTTCGAAATTGTACATCTTGCAGTACTTTTTTCCGTGTAGTTTGAATTACTTATATAATTTTTTGTAAATATATCTTCAATTACTTCAAAGTAAATTTTGTTGTTGAAAAATCGAATCTTTTTCAATTGCCCCTATTAATTTAGGACAACAATTTGTTTACTAATACTTTCGAAATAAAGAAACAACTCGCATTAGGGTCACCATCTTTTTAAAAAATCGTCAATTTGATGCAATTTGTTAAAGTACAAAAAACTTATACCAAAAAGTGGTTGCCCCTATACATTTTGGATTCACTGTACTATATTCGTCGGAGATCTGAAAAAGCAATATTCTAGCTCCTTTAGGTCTAAAATTATTGTATTCTGACAATAAAAATTTCAACTGATCATCACTTTATTTTTAAATAAAAACGGACACATTTTAATTATTTCGGTAATTCGCGATTAAAATTTCCGTATAGTGTTTGTAAATAGAATTCTTTTACAATAGTCATCATTACAACTAAATCATTTTTGTATTCCACGCAACCCCAGGTATTAAACTTAAGACTCGCTAACTTACCCTGAGAAAACAGTTTAAATAACAGAAAGGAATTGAGTATACGAAAAAGGCGGAGTTTTTCGCTGCTTTATGGTGGTATGAGTGAGAGGTGTGGGGCGTCAATTTCATTAACGAATAAGCCTATGTGCTTCAAAGAATGATATTTTTGCCACTATGTGGATTTTTTTCACGGATGACGAACCTGATATATTATATTTTGATGGGCAATCTGCAACGGACAATTTTGTGATATTTCGCTCAATCCTTGGTTTAGCCCTACATGTATATATTGCAAAAATAATGAGAACGTGAGGCAATGTATGTTACTGCACATACTTCTTCTTATTTGTGGCTTCTTGTAGGCACATGCATATTCCTAAAATTCTACTTTTCCTAATAATTAGCATTCATTCAAATTGTCATATAAAATAAATTCTATTCTTTAGAAAAGCTACATAAAATTGATTAACACGAATCACCGTTTGTTGATTTGTCACAATCAATGGCCTTCGTAGTATCTCGGGACTCTAAACCGTTTTCTTTCCCTTCTCGGTTGTTTGTTCTTATAGTGCCGCACCGTAAAAATCGAAACTCTGTTGACCTTGTAAGCGCCTCTCTCTCTCTCTCTCTCTCTCTCTCTCTCGCCCCCTTGGATCGCCGTGTACTGTATATCGGGAACACGTATTGCGGAACGGCAATGTATCAACGGTCTGTTCTTTTCACTCTTGTTGGCCTGACCTGCGCAAGCCGCCGATCTTCAATAGTGTAAAAGCAGCCTCATAAGTGATAGGAGGTTATACATAGTTCAACTGTGCTGTGAGGTATGAAAATATAAGAAACTTTCTATTTGGTCCATTAGTTATAATAGTTTTTGTGATGAAAATTATCATAAACTGGTGACAAATGATAATTTGAAAACGTTATTGAAAGTGGATTTCGAGGAATATTTTTGCGCTTTCTAACCGCATACTTTCATACTCAAAATTATACTTGTGGCTGGAATTTCGTTCTGCTTTAATACATTTCTATACGAAAAGGCTTAAGGGTGCTTTCAAACGATAGCATATCAGCAAATTGCATGCAGAAAGTCCATATGAATGAAAGAGATAGAGAACACCATTTTATCTTTCTGATTCTGCTTTATGAATTTCCATTTTCCCACAACTCCACGGACATTGTAAGGTATTACAGAAAATCTTCGATAAAAAACAACAACACGCGGGCCAGTTTTACACCGACAGGGACGCCATTTGCACATGAGGTGCTTAAGTGAAATTAATATGTTTTTACGATCGCTTTTTTCACGATTTTTTCGTAATTTTTTACTCTTTATTTTGGATGGAACCGTAATACGTATAATTATCTGCAAAATAAGTTGCAATAAGCACTCATATCAAACATTCCCCCACGGTTGTCCTCACTTCATACGACAGCAAACATATGCATACACACACACACACACATATATATATATATATATATATATATATATATCAAACTTTACCTCGAAAATAACTACTTTCAAATCTCGTGCAATACAACATTACCAATCACAGCTCAAACAAATGGGACCCACATCAACCACATGTTTTAATCTACAGCCATATTAATAACAATCGAGTCAGTGATTCACCTTCAGTTATCAGCAATAACGTCCCAAACTGTTATAATTTTAAATCGTAGTAAACTCAAAATCATGGGAAAAACAACAAAAATCCCACCCCTCAACATAAATCGCGAAGTGAAAGAGGCAAAGCAAGATTTAGTACTCCAAAAATATAAGGTTAAATGTAAGCTGGCCTTAGAGGAATTTGACGGATGGAGAAAACAAAACAGATGAATATTCGGTCATTGATCATCATCACTATCAAAAACCATTCAGTTCATAGGACGTTCTCGCACAATTTCGGTAAAGGGCTTTCGGACGCTCACTTTTGCATAACTCTCAGGGTTTTTCGTGCAATAGCAAAACCATGTAATACGGCAATTGTTTTACTACTCGTCCTGGGGACATTGACCTCCCTGCGGTACATACGTGCCTAACCCTACATATGATATAATATACTATTATTAAAATCGGAAGTTTATTCATAAATTTTGTGATGCGCTTGTAATAAGATCTATATTTCTTGTTTAAATTAATCTCGCAACGATGTCACGGAAAGAGGGCAAGTTATAAAAAATGTACATTTTCATCGTATTTCAAATCAAAGTGTTCTACGAAACCAGTTTAATTAGAGAGAATATTCAAGAGATAGATTACTTTTAAGAGTAGGCCATTCGAATTTATTTGAATATGCCAAAACATTGTTTTCAAAACTTTAAACACAATATTGGAAAACTGTAAGAAATTTCATCGTGATAAGAAAAGGAATGAATGTGAGAGATAATAATTACTTATTTTGAGCATTATAACCAACGACATGGCTTTCGTATTAAAATGTTGAGCAATTAACTCTACTATTCATCCATGACATAGTTTTATTTGGAATTGAATATATATGATATTCTTCAATTATGCATGAAGATCTAGTTTTTCTACCAGAAGCGACGACCCTTTCAACATAGAGAGAGGCTAGGAAATGTACCTCGAGATTGTTTCTTAAAAGCATTAAAAACGACTGTAATGGATGTTATCAACAGTTTTTGAACAGAAATAATGAAATGGATAGTTACGTCTGTCACCTACAGTGGCATAGTTTCCCCTAATATTTGTATACAATTTATTTACAGATCATATTTTAATCATCTTTTTGATAATATTGTCTTTGACTCTTTCTGGTTTTTAAAAATAATAAATAAGTAATGAACGATGTTTTAAACTTAAACTGCTTAAAAATAAGACAGTCCGCCAATGTAATTTTTTTTAAGTGACTGATGCATAATAATGAGAAGCGATTTTAGAAATGTAGAGTGTACTGAAAGTTATATTTAATAATTTAGATCAAAATCATATATTTATTACAAGCGAATCTATTCATTAATAAGCGTTTGTATAACGATGAATGTTTTGTAATGAGGGGTGTTGCACACATAAACATACATTTATTTTGAAAAATGGATATTTTTTAATATTCCTCTCACAGAATGCCAAAATATGGGCATGTTTGTATTTATCGTATCAGATTTAAATATTTCTTTCCATTCTTTTAAAATAACGAGTAAATTTAGTTAATATTTAATAACTTAGTGGTATGTTAAATAATTTTCTTCAAACCTCTACGTAATTTCTAATTTGTTTTACTTTTTTGGTGCTATGATTCCTTCCAGTTGAGTCTAAAAAAAGATTAATTTCCATATAAGAATACAGGGTTTTAGTTAGAAATGGCAATGAAGTACATTATGGATGACTTACCTTTAACTGTTGATTTGTTTTTTTCAAGAATCGAATCTCTTCCATATGTTTCTTTTCTTCAGCTTCACGTAAAGCTGCTGCTCTACTTTCTGTTTGTTCTAATTTTTGTCGTAGTTCAGCTACTGTTTTTTCCAATTCAATTTTCTGCTTTCGCAACTCCACAGCAACAGTAATTAAATCCTCTTTTCCTTGTTCAGCCTAGCAATAACGGTAGGTACAAAAAAATTTCTGAAGTTAAAATATATTAAAATATGATTAAGTGGGATGTTAGGTCAAGTTCTGGAGACGGTTATGGGGGGGGGGGGTCCTAGTTCTGGGCTTGATTTGCTGGGACAGTGGTTGGAGCGAAGACGCCTTGGTGATGTGGGTGGGTAGTATGCTTTTCGCTCCCGACCTTCACAGGTAGGCACCGGCTGACGGGAGCGAACGTCCCCTTCCACTGCACGGACTACGGATCTATCTCCTCTTCTATTACTCGCTCTAAAGCAATGTCCAACCCTACTTTCCTTCATCCTTCCTAGTTCAGCGATATCTTCAATTGTACTGAAAATAGATTTGTATGCTTTTTTCCGCACCACCCTGGAAGTAAAGCATAATAAGGCGCGTTTTTTAAAGTATCCGCAGTAGGCCTAATCCTTCAGTGAAATGAAAAACATTTGGATGCGTTTGATTAAAAGACTTATTGAAATCACGGTGAAAAGCTTCACTGTATTTTTCTTAACCGGGACTGACTTAAATGAAAACGACAGCCAAGTATAGTGACGTTAGGCCACGTGGATCGAATCGCGCTGTGTATCGCTACTTCGAAATCTACAACGAAATTTGTTGGTTTCAAAACTAAACCCCTGTCAGTGCACATTTTGCAGAGAGCAGCAAAACATTGTTTATACGTAGAAGTTTTTTTTATTTTTCAACAAGCAGTAAACAAGTAGAACATAATGTCCATTAAAATAGCCGTGCATTGTGAACTAATACGTATCACGTTAATAGGTCTCCTTCCAAAATTAAAAATGCCAAAAAATGAAAAGGACGGGGAAGAGAAGGGCTGGACATTGCTTGATAGCGAGTAATAGAAGAGGAGATAGAACCATAGTGCGTGCAGTGAAAAGGGACGATCGCTCCCGTCAGCCGGTGCCTACCTATGAAGGTCAGGAGCGAAAAGTCAATCGCCCATGTGGCTTGACCCGAAGCCCAAGGGAAATTTGACTTCTTGGTCTCACAGACCGTACTTTTATGAACTCCCCTTCGGCGGTAGACCACCATTTACAACGCAGGGTGGTGAAGGTTCAATAGCGTGGATCGTTTCAACGATATCACTGGGGAAGGCTTTGCGTGATTGATGTGCGCTCGCTACGAAAAAGTCGACAAGCGTGGAAGGAACATCGAAGACCAGTTGGCACAGTGGGGTGAAATAAAAAAACGAGTTCAAAATGAAATTGAAATCACGATTATGCACTGATTTTAGATTTTTCTTAAATTCAGGACTAAGTTTTTCAAAAAATGGTGAGTGGATTTTTTATTTATTTAATTTTTATGTTAATACTTCCCGCCACTTGAATTAAATACACAGATACATAAAAAAGAAAGAAACATGGTTAACTTGTGAAGTTAATTGTTATAAACGAATTGTATTAACAAATAATTGACACTGGGTTTATTCGTCTTCAAAGCATCTTTAAGCTTTAAAATTGCCTACTTTGATTGTGAGGATAATATATGTGCCTTAAAATTTAATATTAAATGTTATAAATTCATTTTATAAGCAAATTATATAATCAAATTTACATTCAAGATATTTATAGGCGGAAACAATTAATTTTTACTTCTATTTTTCTAATTATATTACTAATGATTTTTTCCGAAAAAATTGTATCATCCATCAATATTTGCTTACTTTATGAACACATTCTATAAACAAATGCACATTTTAGCAATTTTTAAGGGAAAATAATGACGTCATGAGTTGAGGGATCGACAACTTCGTCATCTCTCGACGTCTTCCTCAGCACGGGAGTAAAGCTCAGTGATCCCATATTTGAAACGAGTTACACTCGCACGCTATGAAAGCTCTTGCAGAGTGGTAGCGCAGAGGTGGTAGCGAAGCACATGAGTGTAAATGCGCGCGCAACCAACTTCTCTTCTGAATCCGAAAGGCCGAAGATGCACGATTGCCGTTCGGAAAACTTCGACGGTCTTCTATTTATATCTTGATCCAAATTTGATAGAAATTGAAGGAATTGGCGATTTTAATGTTTTGCACAATTCTTCATTTCTTATATCCGTCTATTTGGAGGTTATGTTTTTCAGGTGTATAAAATATTGATATTATACAATTATATACGTATAACTAATATTTATATATATTATTATTAATGTTAATATTATATTTATAAAAATATTATATTAATTTTAATTGAATTCA
>JAAAKG020039872.1:0-43596 GCA_010014905.2 Druon quercuslanigerum
TTAAATTTGTCTGGGACGAACGTCGCGAAATAGCTTTTCGAACAATTAAAAGAATGATCGGAACAAAACCTATTTTAACATATTTTAATACGAATGCGAATCGAACCGAATTACATACGGAAGCGTCAGCTGATGGACTGGGAGTGATGTTGTTTCAAGGGAAGGCTAAAAGGGATTTACGCGTTGTTTATGATATTAGCAGGAGAACGTCCGAAGTAGAGCGCGCATATCACTCAAGTAAACTTGAACTAATGGCAATTGTCTGGGCTATAGAGCGGTTAAGATATTTCTTGATTGGTATTCACTTTACGGTTATTACCGATTGTCAAGCCTTAATTTATATCAATTCTTTAAAAACCAAGAATCCACAAATTGTTCGCTGGCTTAACCAGCTTGCAGACTTCGAGTTCGATATCCAACATAGAAAGGGAGATCAGATGAAGCACGTAGATGCGCTTTCTCGTGCACCTGTTGAAGAAGCTGATCAAAATTTAGATAGAGGTATGATACTTAATGTTTCGGTTAGAGAGGACGAGATCCTTATGTACCAATATAGCGATGAAAAACTGTCACGAAAAATTGAAATCTTACAAAAGAATGAACGAGAACGAACAAAGAGGGAAAGGGGCGAAATTGTTGACTATGTTATGCGTAATTTAACGTATTAACTTATTAACGTATTAACGGTGTATGTTCGTAGTGCGTGTTCAGAAGTATACCTTTATTCCAACATTATTACTTATTCAATAAACTAATTGTGGCTTTACGTAATGAGTCTTATTTATAGCTTGCAGATTTGAAATTACACATTTTATATCAAATATATGGATTTTAGTGAGTTTGACCTAGAAAATACACAAAAAATTACTTTTGTTGATTACTTTGCTTTTACTACAATAAATACTATTTTTCTGACCAACTGGAAACTATTTGGATAAGTCATAAAAAGTATCAAATTTCTAATTTTTTCACTTCTTGTTATTTGTAAGATTTTGAAGCATTGTAAAAAATTTGCAGGTTACATTACAAATAGCTGGAAGAAGTCGAATTATTTAAAATGGTATTAAAAAGTTCTGGAAAAATTTCAAAAATAATTCAAAGTTGAAAATATTCCAAATAACTAAAAGTAAAATTACATAGGAAAATTTCATTAGGATTCCTATGAAAATTAGAAATGTTTTTTTTTCATTAGAAAATTAATTTTAAGAGAATAGTTAAGAAGATTTCAAAACATTTCAAAAATCTTAAACAAAAATTAGAAAAATTTAAGGTGTTTTTTATTTTGTACAATTGATTAAGAGTTTTATAAAAAAATTCAAATAAATTTAAGAGATATTTAGAAATTTAAAAAAAATCAAAAATAATTTAAAAATTAAAAAGATTTCTACCCAATTTGAACAAAAATGTATATTCTTAAACATCTTTGAAAAAATTTTGAAGCTATTTTAGGATTTTTAAAGATTGATAAAAAATTCTTCAGATTTCTGGAAAATTCTTCAATGATTTTTTTGTTTTAAAAATTATTTTTGACATTATACTTAAAACGAGTTTACAACTAAAAGAAATTTGGAAAAATCAATAAAAATTGAACAATTATTACTAAAAAATGCTTAAAATGACATAATTTAAAAACAAAATTCAAATTAGTTGATTAATTCTTTAATTCAAGAATCATGATTCTTTCCTTTTTTAAATTAATGTTAATAGCCAAAAAATAATCTAAAAGATTTTGACGTATTATTTTAATTCTGCAGGACACATTGAAAGTTTGAGGGAAAACTCAAATGATGTAAAAAGTTGTTTAGAAGTTTCAACAGAATTTAAAAAATAATAAACAGTTTAAAAATATTCCATACAATTTTCCTACAAAATTTAGGTTTTTGAAGATTTTGAAATCAAATTTTTAAACTTTTTTAACATTTTTACCCACTGAAAAAGAAGAAATAAATTTGACTGAAATCCATAGAAAAATTGAAAATGAGTATATTTTGAGTATAGCGTATAGTCTATGCTTTATTATATATTTTCATGTTTTATAAGATATTTTTCAGCTTTATGAGTTTGAATTTGAATACGCCTAATTGTACAATATTCTGAAATTATCAATTTTTAAATTAGTACCTTGTAAATTTGATAAATGTTCCCAGTCGAATGCTTTTAAATTAATAGATCAAAAATTGAATTTAAATCTCACTTTTAAAGCGTTAAAAACGGTTAAATTTGTATAAATTTTAATTTTCAGTTTAAACGTCTTCAAAACAATAAATTTTAAGTCTCAGCCTTGCAGAGATCGCTAAAGATAAGTCTCTTTTGTTAACAGCTTCAAGGGATGTTATCCAACTGGGCTCTTGTGCACAAAACTTAACTGAATAAGATTAAAATAACTTGGAGTTTTATTCTTTTTAGAATCGAACTATCGGACAAGCTCCAAAGGGTTTTAGGCTCTGCGCTTCTCCTACTGATTATCTTCTGCGATATGTGCTTTTCAGTTACAGGATCCAGAACCTCGTTTTTCGGTTAAGTTCCTCTTTTTATAGTCTCGTTCCACTTCTCCCTTCTCGATCTTACGTAGCGTCGTCGAAGCGGGAGAAGCTGGAGTCTGCGCAATAGAGTTTCTCCTGTGGGATGCTGCTTTTCAGAAGGATCACACAGGTGATACTATGTTTGCCTATCTTCAGGCAACCCCTTATAACTCAAGAGCGTTGTACTTATGCAAAACGAAAACTTTACATAATCTTGTCTAACCTAACGAGACCTGACGTGGTTCTGACGCGAACCACACCATCTGCCACCTTGCGGCCACATTTGAAAAGTCCGATTTGTCAAATGTGGCAGGAGTTAATTTATATTTACGTAAGATTTTTCCCTATCACGAATATATATATTATCGTCTACACAAATATTTACAGACTTTATTAACCTCAAACAATACACTCGAGAATTTTATTTTAGTTTCAAAAATCTCGTCCTAAAATAGTCCAATTTTTGTTAACCAATCTTAAATACTTTTTTCTTACAGCATTTGGTTTAAATCCATGGGCCAAGAAATCACCAGTCCTTCCTGTCATAATAGTCCATGGGGTTCAGCATTACACAGCTATTCATTTATACAAGGATCCTATAGTTTACGAGCTACCAGGAAGTCGTAAATTCCAGGCTGTTACAGATCTGGGTAAAACGAAACTTGTTGCATTTGTCCACAGGGGAAGATTGTTTCCTTTCATGATTCCGGTAGGCACGGGATTTGAAAGAGTTGAGGTGCCCATAATTAACAACGTGGCCAGGGACCCTATAAAAGTACAAGCGAAGAATAGTGCGCTTGCACAGTTGATAGCAAAAGTCGGAAGAAATTGGAAAGACTACGTTCGTACTTTTGAAATATTCGGATTGACCGCCAAAGGTTTGTAATTAATTGTTTACTTTATGATATTTAAACAAGATTCTTAGGGAGTTTATATGATATTTAAGGAATTTCGAAAGGTCTTGAAATATTTGGTTAAATTATCGAGAACTTCCAGAAATATAATCAGATTTTCTTTAAAGTTCAAGGGATTTTATAGAATTTGTATCGATACCTAATTTATTTGATTATATTTCTAATTCACCCTTAATTCTTTTAAGTTCTTTTGAATTCTGCAGAGTTCTCTTTTGATTTTTTAATTCTTGTTAATTGTTCTGAATTCACATAATTCTACTTGATTCAATGTTTTTTACATTTCTTTTACATTTTTTTGATTCAGCCTGCAGTTTTCAAAACTTATTCTGAATTTCGCCTAAATTTTTGAAAAAATTTCTTTTCTTTGAAAAAATTTTTTTTCACAGATTAATTTATCGTGCCATAAAATGACAGGATACATTGTGACAACACATAAAATTCATACCTTCCATAAATACATATATTGATCTCTACTGGCATATTTTCATACTCTCTGAATTTGAAAAAATCTATTTCAGGCACTTTAGAATTTCATTTTGGTTTTAATAATCTAGTTCTAAAGTGGTTCAATTTTTAGTAATCACCCTTAAATAATTTTCTTTACAGAAACAGGCCCGGTAACCATTTTTGGGGTTAGGAATATCCTATGTCCTGTTCCAAATGGCGCACCTAAAGTTCAACCGCTGAAATCGGGCTCTTCAATCACTTGTTTAACAGATCCATCTAGATCGAAAGTCAGTGGAGTGATTTTCGCTGGAGGTGTGTGTTCACTCGCGGTACCGGCAGGCCAGAAGTTTAAAAAAGTTGAAGTACTCATACTTCGCAACAAGGCCGCCGGGATTCTATACGCTGATCCAAATCATAATCCGATTGATGACTTCAAAAATAGCGAAATACATTGGACCCATTACAGGCGTCAGGCCAGAATAGCTAGATCAATAGAAAGGGCCCCAAAAATGTTAGTGAACCCAGTACAAACACCAAAGTCATTCGGCTAAAAAAAAACAGCGTAATGACCGACCTCAGCGAGCTCATTGAGCTCAGGACACAGTCTAGAATTTACTCCTTATGATGTGCTTCTATGTCATGTTGACTACAGATTATTATTATATTTTAATGGCACATTATGGAGAAAAACAGCAACAACAAAACTGCGTAAAAAATGTGCAAATATATATTCCCGGATGAAAACTAATTTTCCTCCACAAAATTCCCCAAAACAGGGTTCTGCCTTTTTTGCCCTCATTTTTGTTTGAAACATTCATTCCATTGCCTTGTTTCCCAATAAATAAATAATCAAAGTACTTTCAGTACTATCGCTATATACTCCTTCTTTCTGTTCGATATAGAATGTCGATGATAATCTTCCTTTGTATGAGGACCACTTTAGGGCGAAGTATGACGCCTTAGTCTGCAGAATAAGTCCTAATAATCTTGTTCTCTATAAATAAAAAATGGGGAACTCACAAACGTTAAAGTGCATATTTTATATAATAGTAACGACCTATGTATAATTGTAGTAATTTTAGTTTAAATAGTTTTAATTTTGCGACATGCCTGCAGCTGTTATACAGAATCTTCTATAGTATATATGTACCATATTTTCTATTTAAACATACATTGCTTCCTTATGTTTATCACAGAATATCGACGCTAATCTTTTTTTATATTAGCCCTACTTCAGAGTGAACTGTAAGCTCTGAGACTGCAGAATGAGTCAGTCCGGAAAGAATATTGGTAAAATAAATATTGTTTTCTTATTCTTTGAGTAGAATAAATGATAGGTTCTCATTTAATCCTGATTAATGATACGAAATCGTTTTTCCCTAGTAATACAACATTGAGGAAAGCATAAATATTAAAGTGCATAAAGTGCAAAAATACTGGAGGGTTCTTCATTTAGCCGTTACTGAGTTGCGGTTCGTGGTAAAGAAAATATCCGAAATACGGCCCGCGGTCACTTTCGTCCTGGTTGAGTTTCATCTCGACGTTTCTGCTCCCACTCCACCACCAAATGAATAAGCTCATGAATAGAGTAAGGGGTGGAGGTGGTAAAAAGTGAAAGTTAAATCATCGAATTTCTGAAAAATTTAGCAGTTTATACGTGCTATTAGTTTTCTGTAGGCGCTCTCGAACAACACTGATATAAGAATGGAAAAAATGGTAAGTTAGATTACTAATCCTCCGATATTTAAGTTTATATTTGCTTTACCTATTCAAGAAAAAAAAATTAAACAAATGATTGAAAACTCTCGCAAAAAAATCACAAGGAAACCTTTTAATATTCAACTACACTGGGTTCTAATTTCATTTCCGAAATCGCCATTATTATTGAAAAAATGTTACATAATTTGTTTTATATGCAGTGGGATGAAACATTAAAAAAGGCAAAATTCCTCAAGTTAGACGAACTTCTAGGTTTCTTTATAGGAATGCTGCACATTTATCAAATCGTGTAGCCGACGTTTATTATTTTACGTTCGAAAATGCTAATAAAGATTCTTACCCTGCTAAAAAGCGTAAAATTGAAGATAAGCTCCAGACATTCTAAACTGCCATTTCCTTAAAATGCCCTTTTAGTTCCAATAGTCAACTGATTTTCAAATATGATCAGTTTCAAAGATTGAACGTTTTGATGTACAGCTTAACTGAACTCAACTAATGGATAGTGTGATTGTAGAAGCTTTTAAACTTAAAAATTCAATCTAAGCTGGGCTGGTGCCCTCGTTCATCTCAGAACATCAGTAAATGACATGGCCTCTATGGCATGGGATATTCAGACCCTAATCAAACAATACTTCGAGATCACTTTAATATTCCTAAAAACATTCTGCTTAATGATCCCAACATTTACGTACCCGCTTATTGGTTCCAAAGTAACCTTTTCTTTATTTTAATCGCATCGATTATTCTGTCTCCGCATAAAAACGATCTTTATTTTGTGAAAAAATTGGTCAGCACTAAGAACGAGTTGTAACATTATCTTCCTATTAACCGGGATTATTTTTGATCTTTTACAATATTCTTGTTCAAGTTATTTATTATTTCAGTTGGCTGGTTTTAGAAAAAGATCTTGAAAGTTTCCAGAAATTAGATTAATTTTTGGTAATAGTAGTGTGGCATTTTAAACTTATCTCAATGATATTTATTTTCATTGAGAGTTTCGTTTAATTTGCGTTTACTTTTTCCTGCCCAGTAAATTGCAACCAACAATGTGAATTGGTTCCATTATTGAAAGGACATCAGTTAAGTAAACCCATGAAAATTCTAAATCACTTTTTTTTCTGTAATAAACTACGGACTGTGAGCTCACTCAAGCGAGATATGATTGCGTATTTTAAATTTTAATAATTCGTTAAAAAGAACTGACTTGGATTCTCCTTCAATGTAATTAAAAAGCAAGACAAGAACTTTCTTTGCACGACGAGGTCTTTATCGTTAGATAAAGTGCAAAGTCGTTACAAATTCCATTCTAGCACTTCTTGTTTTTTTAAGAATCAAACTAAACATGCCCATTAAAATTTCATTAGCTAGTGCGACCATGCACAACGAGGTCTTTATCGTGAGACAAAGTGCAAAGTCATGACAATAATGTCGCACACATCATGCACAACGAGGTCTCCACTGAACATGGAGTTCAAAGACATTACATTCATGCATTTTCTAAATAAAATTAAATTTCACCGAACTCACTTCTACTACGCTAATTCAAAATGGATCAGGATAGTATTCTTGAATTTACGTTGATAATGATGAAGGAGAATCCTCAGAACTAGCGTTTCTTCAATAACGTCCCTTTTTAACTTTGTAACTCTGTCTTAAGTGACAGGTAGCCAGAGAGAACAAGAGAGTTCCTTCCTCGTAGATTTTTGGATTAGAAGAGAGACTTGGTACCGACATCGGGATCAATATATAAGGTGCATTGGTCCCATCCCCACTTATTGGCCGGTGGCGCACGCAATCAATCGCATGATCGAACGATTCGTCGAATCCTCCCTTAGTCAGGGGCGTATCAATGTAAATGTTCGCCCGTATCTTTATTATTTTATTTTAATTATAAAAATAAGACGGACCGTCTCAGAGTCATTGTAGCTCTGCGTTTTGAAATATCGTCTCAAACATGAGGGGAATCTAAACAGAATGCTTTATGAAAAATGAACGGCTTATTCAAATTTATTGGTCAGTCCCGCCACTCCTATCAATCCGTTTTGAATTTCGCGTCCTAGCTGAAAGTTCCTTTGCAGGAACCTCGGAGGATTCAAAGTAGGTTCCTCAACATAGCTCTGCACATTAGAGTGCGTCAGTTGTCCGTTTTTGTGGAGCCAAATTATAATAGTGCGAAGAAGTTGCCTTATGTTACCAGAAACTGGTGTGCAAAATTATCTTCTGATCGGAATTTCATCTGCATGTCACTTGTAGATCGACACATTTTCCATCCTCGGTCGCTTCTTCCCCCTCTAATATCCTATAGCATGTCTGGCCATCAGCGTCGCAAGGTAGAGAGCTGTGTTTCACGGACTAGCTCCGTCATTTGGCAGACAGGTTTCGACAGGTCTTGACAGACTCCGATAATGTGCCTCACTTGTTGTTTGGCGTTTGCTTCTGTTTCTTCATTAGGTGCAATAGCGCATACTAACACGACATGTCTTTGTCGAAATTCACTTTTAGACACACATGTCCCGTAGTTGACAAATATCCTGTAGATTTTCGTGAGAAACAACTCCCAACCTGTAAGGTATAGTTGCAAACTTCAAAACATTTATAAGAAATTGTCTATTCTTACCGTTTACAACAAGACTCTTTCATATTCCTTTTTAGAGCGCGCTACTTTTGTCCCCATCACAAACAAAATCTTAAAAAGGGCTAAACTCAGAACACAAATAGCGAACAGGAAATCACAACTTACCACCACAGTAGCAGTTCAATATGTTGCCAGTAGCTATAGCTAGCACATAAGGCTCTAATTCTGATGTATCCGATGATAAAACTCTAGTGGGAGTGTTTTGTTCTCTTAGATGATTTGCACGCGCAAAAACTGATACCGAATAAAATGAATTGAAATTAGAACAGACTTTTCTAGCTACCCAGTGTTTTTGGGACAGAAACACGACAGCGGCCCAAATTGTTTCGTCTGCCTTTCTGGATGCAGAAAAGCAGGATTGCCTGCAGAGGAACCTGAGTGAGGAATATAAATTTAAGTAACGCTCTGCGGCTCATTTAAAACTAATCTCAAAAAAAAATTATTAATCAATTAAATTCTCTTATTTTAATTAATATAAATTAAATGATTATTCAATTTATGAATTTGGAAATGTAACCTCTTGGTAATAAACTTCCTGCTGACATTAACGCCGTTTTAGGTAAGATTATTAGATTTGCAATTACACTAGTCAAAATGGAACTGTGATTTTGCTTTAATATTATAGAAATTATTGAAAAATTTAAAGACCCCTTTTCATAACACAAATTTCGGAATCAAGTGAAAGAATCAAAATACCAATTAAGCAGTGCTTCCAACGGGAGCTCCTTGCTCAACTGCGCATTCATCGTACTCGCTATCTAATTGGTTGCTGTTCGCGCACAATATAAAATGCTTCAAAATATTATTTTTCTTGTTTATTATGAATAATAGTATTTCAATTTATGATGACCAATAGATCGAAATTAATAAATTCTAATAAAAATAAAAATTAATTTAATGCATATTGTATAAGTAACATTCTTGTGAAAGGATTTTTGTCTATATTGGTTCTTAGCAATATAGACAAAAAATGCGACCCTTATAAATGAAAGCCTAATTTTCTTTCTACAAGGCACAACGAAAATTTTTTTGAAAACATTTGAAAAGTTTAAAATGTAGGGAATCTTTTCGCAAAAAAATTAAGCTATCATTTATTAGGATTCTCTTTTTTGAAATATTTGAATAAGTGCTATGACTAAAAAATTTGTTGCAAAGAATTAAAATTATTAAATACAATATTTCTGGTTACTCAATATTTTTTCATAAAAAAACAACCTTTTACCGTAGTATCCATTTTACAAGAAAGCATGCCATGCCAGCAACGATAGCTCAGTGAGCACTCAGCATGATCGGGCAGCACGGAGTAGCCTGCTTTCTTGTAAAATAGATATTTCGGCCAATTTTGAATAAATTGATCTGAAAATTTCCAAAAAGCTTCCTTCAGTAATGAGGAACCAATTTCTCACCGGAAATTGTTTCATCTCTAAAGTTCCCTCGATACTTTTTGTCGGCGAATCTAAAAAAGCGAGGTTACTTATCGGTTTCAATTTGCAATTAAATATTTTTAAACAATATGAAATTTTGCAGTGTTTTTTCATTTTGTAGGAATCTCCATGGTATATTATGTGTGTGCATCAAAGCTTTAAACAATTCCATTAATATTTGCTCAATTTACGATGATTTATTTCTTAAAAAGCAATAGAATTTAAGGCCGAATTTTCTTCAGTTTTTCAAGCTTATTATTAAAAATGCTCATATGATAAAAAACACAAAATAGAAAAAAGTTTAGTCTCATCATTTCTCTACAAGCCCTGACGTTTGGACAATAATTATTGTCCAAGCGTCTGGGAGGACGGATAAAGGCCAACATTGTTTGGTTGCTGAAAACTGGAGGATCATTTTTTAAGTAATTTTTTACGTAGAATCCGAAACCGGGGTCAGAATTGGCCTATCACGTCAGGATTTTAAGATATTTGAGGTTATGTACCCAAAAAATTGCGTTTTTGGCTTTTTTGAGGTTATGTACACAAGAAACAAAATTTTCGGAATTTTTTCTTTCATTGTATCATATAGTACTGCTATTTCTCTTTAATTTGAGAGGCGCAGAGTTCAATTATAGTTTTTCTTTACCAAGTTATGCCAATTTGAAATTACGAGATATGTCCCATTATGTCTTGAGAAATTTTTTTAAATACTTTGAGGCAGATATTTTTTACTTAAAAATTCGGGGTTCGATTTTCTGCCACATCGTAATTTCAAATTGGCATAACTTGGTAAAGAAAAATGGTAATTGACCTCTGCGACTCTTAAATCAAAGAGAAAGAGCAGTACTATATGATACAACTAAAGAAAAGATCTCAAAAAATTTTTTGTCTTCTTCACATAACCTCAAAAGTAGCCAAAAACGCTATTTTTGGGGTAAATAACCTCAAATATCTTAAAATCCTGATCCGTTCAAAAACACTTGTTTGTATTTTATTTTTTATTCTAATAGCGTTCATAAAATCTTTGTATTTAATTTTTGAGGCCGGTAGAATGATTTTTGTATCAAAAAATAAAATTGAAATAGAGGCGTGCGCTTAAATTTACAAATTACGTGAATCAGCACAAAATAATTGGACGTGTCTTTGTTGTCTACACATGAATAAATTTTTTAGGAAAAACAAAAATATTTTTTTCTTATATTAAACTGTTGTTTTGCCGTTTTGAATTTTCAGATGAGTTATCAGTGACCCACTTATGCAGCTAAAAAATAATTTATTTGAATAAAAATGCTCATATGTAGTCCCACTTGAAATGGACCGGCGGTGTGTCAAGGTTCCAGTGTAGTTTAATTTAAAATAGCGTCAGACAGTTAAAGATACTCATGCCACGGGTTTCTTTGTACTAACAGCAATATTTTTTTGCGGAAAATAAAAATGTTTTCAAGTCAAGAATGTGGAAAAAAACAAATAGTAACCTTGACATACGAGCTGAGAGAGGTGCTGTTAGCTCAGCTAAGTGGCACAGTTCCATAACAACTTGAGCCACGGTTTGCAGCCACGCCTATTATAGGCCATTTCCAAATAAGGTCATATATCAAGGTTTCGGTGTACTAAATTTTAGTACAAATGGGGAAACGAATAGTATATATGTGAGTGTGAAAATTTGAATAATAATCAGTTGAGTTAAATTTTTTTGGCCATTCTATTTCTGAAATTTTTTCCTGCATGAGAGATTTACTTATTTTTCGAAAATGTGGAGACTGACTCCTATTGTCTGCTTCTTCTTCCAATTTATAGATAATTCTGTTTGTAAGTATAAATCAATTCATGCCTATAACTTAGGATAATTTGATTTTCAGATTTTTAAACTTAACTTTGAAAAAATTTTTAAGACCCCAAAAATCGTGCAAGTCTCTGATTTAAAAAAAATTAAAAGTTAATGGCGTTCAACGTACTGGATCGTATAACGAAAAGATACTGTTTGTAAATAATCCAATAAATAATTTTCAATAAAATCGCAAAATTATTATTGATTATTAAAAAGAGTTTAAACATTTCCATTTCCGTGTCTTTCGGCAATCATTAGGACCTGTCGATAAACCAAAAAAGAGTTACCAATTGCATTTTTTCATTAAAGTTCAAAATTCCCTCAAAAATAAATCAAAGAAATTTTTAATTTATTTCGTTGAAAATTTGTTTTTTCATTTTGAAAATTGGCGAACTATTGGATAATTATTCATGGATTTGAAGAAAATTAATTTCCGTTTTTTAAATAATTTTAAATTATTTGCAATATTGCTGGGTAGTTTTTTCAATTTGATGGAATTTTCAAGAGGTTTAAATCTAGCAAAAATTATACAAATATTTGAAAGGATTCAGAATATTTTCGAGTATTTTTTAAAAATTTTAAGGGCTTCCAAAGAATTTTTAAGATTCCAGGATATTTTAAAAGATTTCATGATTTGTTTTAAAGATTTAAATAATTTAAAGGAGTTTTGAAGAATATTAAATAATTTAATTGATTTTAAAAGATTTTAAATATCTTTGATCATTTTGAAAGTTTTCAAGATATTTTAAAAAGTCCTAAAACATTTCGAGCGATTTAAAAATATTTTGCAGCCATTGATTTTTTTAGGATATTCAAAATATTCCATTTCAGATGATTCCAAATGAATTTTTTATCAAAATAAACTATTTTTATTTATCTTTTTATTTTGTGATATTTATGAATGATTCTTCATTTTTTTACAAAATTATGTTTTAAAAATCTTTCATTTTTCAAAGACGCGATAAAACTTAGAATTTTTTTAAAATGTTTATAAAATCGAGAGACTCACTTCAGAGACCAAAAATAGTATTAATAGTATTTTCGATAACAAATTTTATTTTTTCGCTCAAAATTAAATTATTTTTTTAAATTAAAAAAAATGCCAAACTTCATAATTCCTTGTTGAAAATTTAACTGTTTTGCTGAAAATTCGTCTTTTTGTCTTGGAAATTCAACCAATTTATTAAAATTTATTTTTCTTGACTAGCAATTATTCTAAAATAAAAATTAAACTATTTTCTTGAATAATTTAATTATTTTGCATATCATACATTTTTGTATATTTGTTGATTAGAATTCATCCGTTTAGTTTTCAAGTTTAACCATTTTCTTACAAAATCATATTTTTGATTAAAAATCAATTTTTTTGAAAAAATTCTTTCTGTTGGGTGAAGATTAATTTCTTCAAGTGAAAATTTAATTTTTAGTTTGAAACAGATTTCTTTTTTTTTTAATGCGTGAATTCTTAAATTCATTTTTTGATTGAAGATTAATCGATTTGATCAAAAATTAATCTTTTTATTGAAAAAGTAAATTATTTAGATGAAAATTTATCATTTGAGTTGACAATTAATTTTTTCAACTAAAAATTTTATTTTATTTGCAATTTAAACCTAATCTTTTTTAAGTTAAAAATTCACTTTATCCATAGAAAATTAATAATTTTAATTAAAAATTGCACTACTGGGTTCAAAGTTGAAATTTTGTATTAAAAAATTGTCGAGATGTCAAGTTTTTATGTATACATATTTATTTAAATAAAACAAAAACTGATGCATTTTTATCTAACAAGTATGAAATTTTCAACTAAGACCAATTTTTTTTTTCACTAAAAAAGGAGCATTTTCAACTAAAAAGATCAATCTTCAAAACATGGAAAAGTTACATTTTCAGTTAAAAAATGAATTTTAAAGAAAAAATTGAATTTTTAATCCAAAAAGACAAATATTAAACAAAAAAGGACCTTTTAACAAAACTGCTGAATTCTTTACTAATTTTAAAAATATAATTGAATTTTTTAACAAAAAAAGATTTCAATGACTTTTCAAGATTAAAATATGAATTAAGAAGAAAAAATTATGAAAAAAATGCATTTTCATGAAAATACAACAAAATAGTTGAATTCTCTATAAAATGGTTGCGTTTTTAATTTTATCGAAGAAAGATTAAATTGGTACTAAAACCAATGATTTTTTAATAAAAAATGGCACATTTTTTTAAAAGTTGAGCTTTCTATTAAAAAAGAGTCAGTCGTTTTTCAGCATCAAAATATGAATTTTAAACAAAAAGTAAATTTACCATGAAATAGTTCAATTTTCAACAAAACAGTTTAATTGTGAACGAAAAATTTGCTGTTTTATTCAATAAAGACAAAATTTCTCGTAAAACAACTGAATTTTTAGTTTAAAACAAAATTTCCAAACAAATTTTGAATTTTTACCCACAAAAGTCTGACTTTTTCAAACGAGCTAATTTAAACAAATAGTATGACTTTTCAAAAAATTTGTTGAATCTTAAACCGAAAAATTGAATTTTTATTCAAGAAAATGTCTCCTAAACCCGATGAGTTAAAAAAATTTTGTTTAAAAAGTTAAATTTGTATCCAAAGAAGATCCCAGTTCATTTTTAACTCCCAAAATAGGAATTGTAAACAATAAGAAAATTTTCTTCAAAATAGTCGATTTTTAAGTCAAAAAGTGGCTATTAGTCTAATTTCTCTCATTTTAAGAATTGTGTGTTTTTATACTGAGAATTTTTTATAATTTTAAATTTCGTTTTATCGAAGTTTTCCGATTATCCAAGTTCGAGCCGGTCCACAACCCATGTAGAAATTCCGATCGGGGTCTAGTAGGGCCCTGGGTAGATTTCCATATTTCTAATCGGGCGCTCGTCGGAAAAAATGGAGAGGGCCTGACTATTTCTGTGACGCTCTTTTAGCCAGGTTCTAGCTAGAACTTACTATCGCCCGACCATTAGTAGGGCCCCGTCTAGACCCCTTCTATTACCTATTTAATATTTAATTTAATTTGACAAAAAAGATATTTAAAAAATAAATAATAATCGACTGCGAGTATTTTGACTTTAAATATTGATAGTACTATTTAAAGTGAATAAATATATTACATTTTTTGAACATTATATTACAAATAAAATTTCTAACGTTACAGAGTATCGAGCTACGGCTCAAAAAAATTTTAACATGTCAAATAATGCATATTTTTTTGCTATTTTTTACAAAAAAATTTTTTTTTTGCTCTCTTAGTTTTCGATAAATAAGGCGCCGATAGTTTGCCGTCAACTCAGCGGCGCCATCTACAAAAATCATTAAATTTAGTAAAATAACTGGGCTAGATTTTTTTGCTATTTTTTTGCTTTACAATGCGCTATGAATAGTTTTTGTAAAATTAACCCTTATTTAAAAAACTCAACCCTTGTAATAAAAAAAATATTGAAGAAAAGTATTAAAAAAATGACTAGGCTGGATTTTTTTGATTTTGAGTGTGATATGTAACACTTTCTTGAAATCAACCACCATTTTCAAAAACCAACCCCTCTGTACCACGTAAACAAGAATATGTAAAAAAAAAAATGATTTTTAGAATTTTTCACTGTCAATAGAGTTTCTGATTTTTCGGCTCATCGAAAATACCCACTCTGGTTTTTTAGCTTCAACCCTTAACAGTAGAAAGCAACCCCTCTGTACCACATAGACATTACCTTGTCAAAAAATGATCTTTTTCAGAATCCTACACTATCAATAGAATATCGAATTTTTAAGCTCCTCGAAAATACCCACTTCGATTTTTTGGTTTCAACCCTTAACGACAATAAGCAACCCCTCGGTAACACGTAGCCATAGAACTTTAAAAAAATAATCTTTTTGAGAATTCCACAGTGCCAATAGAGTCTCTGATTTTTCGGCTAATCGAAAATACCTCCTTCGATTTTTTGGCTTTAACCCTCAACGTTAAAAAGCACCCCTTTGTACCATGTAGACATGACATCAAAAAATAATCTTTTTGAAAATTTCAATTTTTAAAAGAATCTCTAAGTTTCGGGCTCCTCAAAAATGCTTACTCCGATTTTCGGGCTTCAACCCCTAACGTTAAAAAGAAACCCTTATGTACCACATAGAGACGATTAACGTTTTCAGCGAGCTTTAATTTATTTTAAAAACTAGTAATATTAAAATTAATAAAAATATTTTCTTTTTGTCAGAAGTTAATTTATAATACTTGATTTATACGTAATAAAATTTAACTTCATTTTATCACTTCTGGAAAAGACTATTTTTTGACAAGGTAATGTCTATGTGGTACATAAGGGTTGCTTTTTATCGTTAAGGGTTGAAGCCAAAAATTGGAGTGGGTATTTTCGATGAGCCTAAAAATCAGAGACTCTACTGACAGTGAAAAATACTGAAAGAGATTATTTTTTAAAAATTTATTGTCTACTTGGTACATAGGGGTTGCTTTTTAGCACCAGAGGGATATAGCCCAAAAATCGCAGTGGGTATTTTCGATTAGCCGAAAAGTCAGAGACTCTATTGGCACTGTGGAATTCTCAAAAAGTTTATTTTTTTAAAGTGCTATGTCGACGTGTTACATAGGGGTTGCTTTTTATCGTTAAGGGTTGAAGCCGAAAAATCGAAGCGGGTACTTTCGAGGAGCCACAAAATCAGAGACTCTATTGACAGTTTAAAATTCTGAAAAAGATTATTTTTTGACAAAGTAATGTATACGTGGTACAGAGGGGTGGCTTTATATCGTTAAGGGTTGAAGCCAAAAAATCGAAGTGGGTATTTACGAGAAATCTAAAAATCATAGATTCTATTGACACTGTCGAATTCTCAAAAAGATTATTTTTTTAAAGTGCTATGTCTACGTGTTACAGAGGGGTTGCTTATTGTCGTTTAGGGTTGAAGCCAAAAAATCAAAGTGGGTATTTTCGAGGAGCTTAAAAATTAGATATTCTATTGATGGTGTAGGATTCTGGATAAGATCATTTTTTGACAAGGTAATGTCTATGTGGTACAGAGGAGTTGCTTTCTATCGTTAAGGGTTGAAGCTAAAAAACCAGAGTGGGTATCTTCGATGAGCCGAAAAATCAGAGAAATTATTGACACTGTGGAATTCTCAAAAAGATTTTTTTTTAAAGTGCTATGTCTACGTGTTACAGAGGGGTTGCTTTTTATCGTTAAGGGTTGAAGCCAAAAAATCGAAGTCGGTATTTTCGAGTATCTCAAAAATCAGAGATTTTATTGATAGTGTATGATTCTGTAAAAGATTATTTTTTGATAAGGTAATGTCTATGTGGTACATAAGGGTTGCCTTTTAACGATAAGGGTTGAGGACGAAAAATCGAAGTGGGTATTTGCGATGAGCCAAAAATTCAGAGCCTATATTGGCACGGTGGAATTCTCAAAAAGATTATTTTTTTAAAGTGCTATTTTGACGTGTTACAGAGGGGTTGCTTTTTATCGTTAAGGGTTGAAGCCAAAAAATCAAAGCGCGTACTTTCGAGGAGCAAAAAAATCAGAGACTCTATTGGCACGGTGGAATTCTCAAAAAGATTATTTTTTTAAAGTGCTATTTTGACGTGTTACAGAGGGGTTGCTTTTTATCGTTAAAGGTTGAAGCCAAAAAATTAAAGCGCGTACTTTCGAGGAGCAAAAAAATCAGAGACTCTATTGACAGTGCAAAATTCTGAAAGAGATTATTTTTTGACAAAGTAATGTCTACGTGGTACAGAGGGGTTGCTTTTTATCGTTAAGGGTTAAAGCCAAAAAATCGAAGTGGGTATTTTCGATGAGCCGAAAAATCAGAGACTTCATTGACAGTGAAAAATTCTGAAAAACATTATTTCTCGACATATTCTTGTCTACGTGGTACAGAGGGGTTGTTTTTTGAAAATAAGGGTTGATTTCAAGAAAGTGTTACATGTTACATTGAAAAGCAAAAAAATAGCAAAAAAATCTAGCCTAGTCTTTTTTTTTGATACTTTGCTTAAATAATGTTTTTTATTACAAGGGTTGAGTTTTTTAACTCAGGGTTAATTTTACAAAAACGTTTCATAGCGCATTGTAAAGCAAAAAAATAGCAAAAAAATCTAGTCTAGTCTTTTTTTGATACTTTGCTTAAATAATTTTTTTTATCACAAGGGTTGAGTTTTTCAAATAAGGGTTAATTTTACAAAAACGATTTATAGCGCATTGTAAAGCAAAAAAATAGCAAAAAAATCTAGCCTAGTATTTTTTTTGTGATATTCTGCCTTAATAATTTTTTTTATTACAAGGGTTGAGTTTTTTAAATAAGGGTTAATTTTACAAAAACGATTCATAGCGCATTGTAAAGCAAAAAATAGCAAAAAAATCTAGCCTAGTCTTTTTTTTGATACTGTACTTAAATTATTTTTTTTTATTACAAGGGTTGAGTTTTTTAAATAAGGGTTAATTTTACAAAAACGATTCATAGCGCATTGTAAAGCAAAAAAATAGTAAAAAAATCTAATCTAGCTTTAGCGCCGCTGAGTTAACGGCAAGCTAGCGCCATTTCTCACGTTGACAAATTCTGTAGTTTTAATTCCTTTCATTGCTTTAAAAAGTAATCTTAAATAATTTTTTTTTACAGCTGTTAATTTCAATCTATGGAACAAGAAAGCACCAACCGAACCTGTCATAACAGTCCATGGGGTTCAGCATTACACAGTTTTGCGATTATACAAGGATGATTTAGTTTACGAGATACCAGCAGGTCGTAGATTCACGGCTGTTACAGACCTGGATAAAAAAGCACTCGTAGCATTCGTTAACCAAGGAAAATTGTGTCCATTTGTAATTCCACATGGAAAGACATTTGCAAGAGTTGACGTGCCCATAATTGAAAACGTGGCCAGCAACCCCGTATTAGTAAAACCGCGTGCTAATTTGCTTGGAAATTTGATAGCAGTGGCCGGAAGTAATTGGAAACCTTACACTCGTACTTTTCAAGTATCCACATTGACCGCAATACGTATGTATTATTTTTAACAATTTAATTTGTTATTGTAAGATTTACAAGGAATTTTATAAGGTCTTAAAAGATTTGATCGAATTTCAACGCATTTTATGGCGTTTTGACTTCACCCTTAATTCTTCGAACTTTTTTTTGAATTCCCCAGAATTCTCTGGATTTTTTCTAATTCGCGTGAATTCTTCTCAATTCACATCATTCTACTTAATTCAATGTGTTTTTATATTTATTCTTAGTTTTTATTTAGTTTAACCTTCAGTTTAAAAATTTTTTTTTTAAAGTAAAAAGTAACGATTAAAATTTTTAAATGTCCCTAAATGCACTTCAGTATAACCGAAAGCAAGGGAAGTTTAGGAATTTTTCAATTCTTCTAAATACAACTTGAGTTGTTTGACGCGTTAAAAATATCTCCACTTTGTTAAAAAAATTTCCTCTCCTCCATGGCTCATACGGAATTTTTTATAACAAATGGATGATTTCAGATATTTAGCGAAATACAGTCATAATTTCAGCCCATATTAGATTTCGAAGTAAGGAAGCATGGTTTCCGGTACTTTTAAGAGTAATTCATAATAACTTACCCTAAATTACGCAAAATTTAATTTCAATCATTTTTGTAACATTTCTGAAATTTATGGAAATTTTCGGTCATTTATAGTAATTTTACAAGTAAACATGGTGTCATACTATAAACCATCCAAAATTCAAGTTTGAATATTTTTCTAAAGAACCTCGCACCAAATGTACAGTAAATGGCTTTTTTTATGAAAAATTCGAAAAAATGTTTTTTTTTTTTTTGTATTTTCGAAGCTGCAGACCAAAAATTTGAAAGAAAAAACCAAGAAAAATTGACAGCTTTGCGATAATTCTTTTTTAAAGTCTTACTTCTTACTAAAAGTTTTTTTTTTAGATTTGTGCACCAATTTCGATTTTAAACTTTTTTTATGAATTTGCGGATATTAAAGATCATTAATAGTAATTTTACAGGTAAATACAGTAAATTACCATAAATTACAAAAATTCAAATACATTTTCATAAATTTCCGAAAAATGCAAATTTTGCGTCAATTAGGGTAATTCTATTGTTAAATATGGTAACTTACCATAAATCATCCAAAATTCAATTTTGAATATTTTGCTATACGAGCCCGCACCAAATGTAAATGGGTTTTTGTGAAAAATACGAAAAAAACTTTTTTACATGTTTTTTTTGCTTTTAAATTCACATGTATTTTGATAGAAAAATGCTGATTTTAGTGAAACATTTTTTTTTCTTAAAAACGCTTTAATAAATTTGGCTAAAAATTTTTTTAGAATTGTTCAGAAAATTCGATTTTAAACATTTTTAAACATATGCGAAAATTTTAGGCCATTAATGGTAATTTTACCATAATTACCATAAATGACCAAAATTCAAATACATTTTTATAAATTGTCTGGCAATTATGGTAATTTTATTGGTCAATATGGTAACTTACGATAAATTACTCGATGTTCAATTTTGAACATTTTCATACATTTCTATAAATTTCTGGAAATTTTCGGTCATTTTTGGTAATTTTACAAATTTTTATTTTAGTGAAATGTTTTTTCTCTCAAAAACGCTTTGATAGATTTGGCTAAAAGTTTCAACAGAATTTTTTACAAAATTCGATTTTCAACTTTTTTTTATAAATTTGCGGAAATTTTAGGTCATTAATGGTAATTTTACCATAATTGCCATAAATTACCAAAATTCAAATACATTTTTATAAATTTCCACATAATCGAAATTTTCAGTAAATTATGGTAGTTTTATTGGTCAATATGGTAACTTGCAATAAATTACTCGAACTTTCTAGAAATTTCTGGAAATTTTCGGTAATTTTTGGTAATTTTACAGGGAAAGATTTCAAAATTCAATTTTGAAATTTTGAAATTTGTCAGCTTTTTAATTCTTACATGTATTTCAATAGTAAAATATTTATTTTAGTGAAACGCTTTTTTTCTCAATAACGCTTTAATAGATTTCGCTAAAAGTTTCTATAGAATTGTTTACAAAATTCGATTTTAAACTTTTTTTTATAAATTTGCGGAAATTTTATGTCATTAATAGTAATTTTACCATAATTACAATAAATTACCGAAATTCAAATATATTTTTATAAATTTTTCGAAAATGGAAATTTTTAGTCAATTATGGTAATTTGATTGGTAAATATGGTAACTTACAATAAATTACTCAAAATTCAATTTTGAACATTTCCATAAATTTCCGGGAATGTATGGAAATGTTAGGTCATTAATGGTAATTTTACAAGAATTACCATAAATTACCAAAATTCAAATACATTTTTATAAATTTCCGGAAAATGGAAATTTTTAGTCAAGTATGGTAATTTTATCGGTAAATATGGTAACTTACAATAAATTACTCGAAATTCAATTTTGAACATTTTCATAAATTTCTATAAGTTCCTGGAAATTTTTGGTAATTTTTAGTAATTTTACAGGTAAACATGGTGTCATACCATAAATCATTCAAAATTCAATTTTGACATTTTGGTCGGCGTTTTAATTCTTACATGTATTTCAATAGTAAAATACTTATTTTAGTGAAATGCTTTTTTTTCTCAATAACGCTTTAATAGATATGGTTAAAAGTTTTTTTTAGAATTGTTCACAAAATTGGATTAAAAATTTTTTTTTTATAAATTTGCCGAGATTTGAGCTCAATAATGGTAATTTTACAGGTAAATACAGTGAATTACCATAAATTACCAAAATTCAAATAATGTTTTATAAATTTCCGGAAAATGGAAATTTTCATTCAATTATGGTAATTTTTTAAGTAAATATGGTGTCATACCATAAATAATCGAAAATTTAATTTCGAACATTTTTTTAAACGACCCTGCGCAAATGTACAGTAAATGGCCTTTTGTAAAAAATTCGAAAAAAATTTTATTTTTTGTTTTTTATTTTCGAAGCTCTAGAGCAAAAATTTGAAAGAATAAAATACGAAAAATAAGTAGTAGTAAAAAAATAAATAAATAACTAAGAAAATAAAACTAAGAAAAGAAAAAGCTTTTCGACAAACATTTGTGAAAGTTTTAATTCTGACATGTATTTTAATATGAAAATGCTTATAAAAAATAAATAGATTTGGCTAAAAGTTTTCTTAGAATTGTTCACAAAATTTAATTTTAAACTTTTTTATAAATTTGCGGAAATTTTATGTCATTAATGGTAATTTTACAGGTAAATACAGTGAATTACCTTAAATTACCAAAATTCAAATACTTTTATAGAAATTTCCGGAAAATGGAAATTTTACGTTAATTATGGTAATTTCATTGGTAAATATGGTAACTTACCATAAATTATTCAAAATTCAATTTCAAATATTATTTGTAAATTTCCAAAAACTAATGGAAATTTTTTGCAATTTATAGTAATTTTAATTAAAATCATCCAAAATTCAATTTGGAATATTTTTGTAAAGGACCCCGCAGCAAATGTACAGTAAATGGCTTTTGGTGAAAAATTCGAAAATTTTGTTTTTTGTATTTTTGAAGCTGCAGAGAAAAAATTTCAAAGAAAAAACTAAGAAAAATGGACAGTTTTGCGACAAAAATTTGTCAAAGTTTTAATTCTTACATTTATTTTAATAGAAAAATGCTTATTTTAGTGAAATGTTTGTTTCTGCTCAAAAACGCTTTAATAAATTCGGCTAAAAGCTTGTTTTGCAATTGTTCACAAAATTCTATTTTTAACTTTTTTTATAAATTTGCGGAAATTTTAGGTCATTAATGGTAATTTTACAGGTAAATACAGTGAGTTACCGTAAATTACCAAAATTTAAAAACATTTTCACAAATTTCCGGAAAATGGAAGTTTTCAGTCAATTATGGTATTTCAGTGGTAAATAACTTACCATAAAATAAAGATAAAACTTACCATAAATTCAATTTTCAACATTTTTATAAATTTTCGGTAATTTATGGTAATTTACCATAAATTACCGAAAAATTCTATTATGTGCTACAAAAATTTTCTTACGGTTCTTACGGTGAGTCGCTTGATTATAATTATAATAATTATTATTTACGTCACCTTATATTCCCTAGGGTGTAAAAATAGAGCTTTAACTCCGCTTCATAGTCGTCGAAAAGGGCTAAAATCATGCATGTGTCTTAAAAAAATTTTTTTTTATGTAGATATTAATAATAGATGTTAAACGACGTACTTCAGACCAAAAGTACCCCTCTTCTTCTACCAACAATTGTGTGAATAAATAGTTTATTATCAAAACTTAAGCAACATTTACTCATAAGAAAAATTTGTTTCAACATGAAAAAAAATTGTATGAATTTTGAGGTTAGGAAATAGCCAAATAGAATTATATTTACCACGGAAGTTTCCATCATTTGGAAGTTTTGATAAGATGAGAGATTAATTCAAATATACTATTATTATGATAAAGAAAATTTGTTAAAGAATTCAATTAAAAAACATTTTTGTGAAAAAGAAGACAAGACTTTCATCTTGCTCCATTTTTACAGAAATGTCAAGAAAAAGAGAAAGAGAATCAATAACAAGGAGAAACATATGTCAATGCCGTATCACAAATTTATAAACCTAGGTTATAAGCGGAAAAATTAATAATTACCTGAAAAATCATAAAAAAAAATAGAAAATTCAATAATTTGTAACATAAAAGGATTAACTATTAACAATTGTTAATTAGCTATTGTGGTGAAAAATTTTGAAACAGTCGAAAAAAAATACTTATAAAAATAAAATTTGAAAGTTAAAACAAATCTATTTTTTAAAAACGAATTTTTTTTTCTTCTTTGATTCATTCTTGTTATATTTCATTATTTGACACTTAACAATTTTTTTGAATTAACGAATCTAAAATTATATTATAAATTGGACTACAGTTATTAAGCTCTGAGATTAAATTAAAAAAATTTTTAATATTTTTTTAATGAAAACATTTCTGTTATTAGTCTTTTAAATTCGTTAGGTTCCTGGTGTAAAAAAAAACAATTTTCTAATCAATCAAATGTACAGTTTCAAAATTTTTAACAACACCTGAAAATGAACAAGTCGAAACCTTTCCTTCTTTTGGTCTGAAGTAAGTCGTTTAACATCTATTATTATTATTATTATTATTGTTATTATTTATAAAATTTACTATATCACTCAGACAAACAACATCGATTTCTTAACATCTGCTTATTGTAATTTGGTATATATGGTCAATTATTTCGTTTTTATGATAGGCGCCTATCCTGTCACGTGACCTTTAGAGACTCTCTCTTAATTAAAAAAATATATTTTAGACACTTTAGAATTTCCTTTTGGTCTCGAAAACTGCGTTCTAAAATATGTCAATTTTTTGTAATCACCCTTAAATAATTTTTTTTACAGCTACAGCAACTGTAACTATTTTTGGAGTTAGGCAGTGCCTATGCCCTCATCTGGCGGGTGCAGCGCACGTTCAAAAGCTGAAATCGGGATCTCGAGTCTCTTGTCTAACAGATCCCTCTAGATCGAAAGTCAGTGGAATAGTGTTTGCTGGTGGTGTGTGTTCACTCGTGATTCCGGGTAAGGAATACTTACAAAAAATTGAACTGCTCATAATTCAAAACAAGGCCGCCGAGATTATAAAAGTTGATGACAATCATAGACCGATTGATGACTTCAAAGATAGCCAAGTACATTGGACTTATTACAAGCGTAAGGCTAGAATAGCCACATCAAGAGACAAGGCCCCAGAGCTGTCAGTCATTCCAGGAGAAAAACTAAAGTCATTCGGCTCAGGAAAAGCTAAGGTGACAGTCTAGAATGTACTCCTTGAAATGTGCTTCTATGTCATGTTGACTACAGATGATTATTTTATTTTGATGATACATTATGAAAAAAACCAAAAAAAACTGCGAAAAAATTTGGCAAATATATATTTCAGGGTGACAACCAATTATTCTGCACAAAATTCCGCAAACCTGGTTCTGCCTTTTTTGTTCCCAGTTTTATTTGAAACATGTCTTCCATTGCCTTGTTTCCCAATCTGAAATTCACATTTTTTGTACATTTTCTCACCTCCCATCCCTTTTTCAAATCCTTTGGTTGTCCCTGCTTATCATCTTATACCATTTGTTCGATGTTATATAATCGAAGTAATTTTAGTTTAAATAATTTTAATTTTTCGATCAGCCTACATGTGTTTCTTTCTGTTCGATTCAGAATATGTATGGTGTCTGAAACTGCAGAATGAGTCAGTCTAGAAAGAATATTGGTCAAATAAATATTGTATTCCTTTTCTTGAAGCTGAATAAATTATATGTTCTTATTTAATCCTGGTAAATTATACGACATCCTGTTTCCTAAAAATAAAAAAACTGGGGAAAGCACAAATATTAAAGTGCATATTTGATATAATAGCGATGACCTATGAATAATTAAAGTACAGTTAAACCTGGATTTAATGTAAATTTTGGGACTGGGAGTGACATTAAATCCAGAGTCTCGGAAGAATTTTTCTTCTGTCCTGCTTTTTCTCTTTCTTGTTTATCTCTCTGTTTCGTGATGCTTGAGAAAGCACCGCAGATCCTCCAGCCGTGCTTCTTACTCATCCCCTCCACGCAGCGTTAATTCTAAGAAACATAAAATGAATGATCACTAAATCCAGGTTTTGCTGTAGTTTTAGTTCAAATAGTTTTAATTTTGCGATAAGCCTACAGCTGTTATCCTGATAAATAATACATAATTTTTTCCCCTAGTAATACAAAATTGGGCATTAGCATTTAGGGTATTTAGTCCTTTCTCAAATTTTTTAATACGCCTTAAAATCTCACGATACGTAGCATTCAAACATTGTGTGAGAGGAAAATTAGACTTACTTCGTTTCAAATTTTCAGCGTTACATTTACATAAAATCAGAAAAGGCTATATCTGCTAATCGGTGTATTGTAGAAATGAAAGAAGGAAAAAAGTTAAGAATCTTTTTAAATAATGAAATTTTTTGCATTACATTTGCCTCTACTGCTGATTTTGAAAGGAAGGCTCCTTTGCCTAACAGCTCGTGTTTCCTGATTTTAGGAGATCTCTTCTATTTGTCACTATATACCCAGAGAAATACATTTATAAAGAAATTATAGATTCAGTAGCCCGCGTCCGTGTTTACGGCGTGGGCTGTATAATCGCGGAACGGATAAATTGATAATATCCAAATGACAACCGTAGAATCAGGACGTAAAGCAAATTAATCGTAAATAGATTGTGTAACGCTGAAATTCGATGACCAAATTTCTAGAAAAATACGATTGTATCTATTTTGCAGGGATTCTTTAACTGATCGTATCTTCTGAATGCGGCTCTGAGGTACGTAAGGGTATGTATAGATCTCTCTACACGCTCAGCAATTTCTTCTAAACAATAAAGAAATACTTTTAAGATTAAAGTACCATCGTTTGAAAATTCGGTTTGATAACAGATCCTTCAACGGTTAAAGTGCGAGTCGTTTAACTAAGAATCGTTTCAACGATAAGGGACTAAGCTTAGTGAGTCAAAATTAAGGAGGGAGTTTTTGATGGACCACAAATCCGACAATTGATGCTAAATGGCGATTTTGAACAGATCTTGACTGAACATGAGAGACAAACATGGTTTTCAGTGAAAGATATTACATACCATTTCTTAGAAAACAGGAAATCTAGTAACTACAAATACTTGATTGATACGATGTTGGAAAATTTCCAGGAAATGAAGGTGATCATATCACTGAACATTCACATGATGCACTTTCACTTGTCCTTCTTCTCAGAAAATATGGGAATAGTTAGTGATGAACATGATGAAGGATTTCATCAAGATATCATTACAATCGAGAAGAGGTACAAAGGTAAGTAGGAAACGCTTCTTTGCCAAACAGCTCGTGTTTCCTTACTGATTTTAAGAGAACTGATGGTATCTTCTGAATGCGCCACTGAGGTACGTCTGGGTATGTATAGATCTCTCTAAAATTTCAGCAATTTTTTCTAAACAATAAAGGAATACTTTTACGGTTAAAGTGCCATCGTTTGAGTATTAGGTTTGAAAACAGACCCTTCAGCGGTTAAAGTATGAGTCGTTTAACTAAGAATCGTTTCAACGATAAGCGACTAAGCAATCGTTTAACCATTAAAGAGCTCATTTTTAGTGCTAATGTAAGAATCGATTCACGGTAAAATCGATTGTCCTCTAAAGATGAAGAGGCGTGACTCTATGATTTAGTTGACAACATTTCAGCGTTTAACTTGATCGTTTAAGAGTGAAACGAATTTGCTTTTACAGTATCCTACTTTAACGATTTAAGGACCGACTTTATCGTTTAGAGGAAATTTCTGAGAGTGTGGTGACAATGTGTATTTAAATATATTTTTCGTGCTTTCTTCACTTCTTCGACAGTGATTAATAGACGTTTCTCTTCTGACATTGTGAGCTTGTCGCGAAGACCCTTTAAACGGATGATATTATTTGTGGTTTCTTCAATTCCAGCATTTTGGGTATCTTGCATACACCTTCCCAAACAGTCTTTACCTTCTCGAGACAGGGAAAATTTTTGACAAAACATGGGGATCGCTGAAAAAGCTCGACGAGTCAGCGAGAAACTGTTGATTCTTACTGATACAAGCTTCTCTCTTCTGTATCCGCCACATTGCATCAGATGAATTTCGCATTTTGACAAGAATATGCTGCTGGCTGTCAGCAGCTTTTCTTTGTTCAGTATGTGATAGTGGATCCTGAGTTTGTGTTATGTAGTCAATCAAATAATGTGCATGGGACGCATTCTGTCTTGCCGATCCAATCCTCTAGTTTAGTTACAAGTTTCTTTTTGTCTTAGAGTTCATCTTCAATTATTCAAAAGTCTCGCAGCATCAGAAACTGAATAATTGATGGTCGAGAGGTCGTTCTCATTTGCGATGTCCTCACGAAGGTAGGCAGCTTACTTCTAAAAACAATTTTGCAAAATGTGCTCAAGCACCAGGTGTTCCTGGCATCACAGAGTGGCCATACACGCCATAAGAATTTCGAGAACAGGGATGATACTGACATAGTAATATTCCAGCGAGGCTTCCTGAAGCTGTTTCATCCACTCTATGTGGAAATTTCTCTGATTCGTCGTCGGGTTACTATCTTAATTATGGGTAGCACCCCGAACTCTAGGGTGATCAGCACCAGAGCAGAACATCTAGTCGCAGCCGACCAGTCACCCTAAATCTAATCGCGGGACAAGTATTCGCGGGACATCTATTCGCGGGAAATCTAGTCTCGAGAAAAATTTTATTTTCAAGTGTTCAATTGTGTTGTGCATTATTTACAGAACTGTTCATCCTGTAAAGGGCGACCAGTTATTATTATTTTTTAATTAATGAAACAATAAACAATTATCCGATTACGGCATTTTAATGAATTTTATGAAATCTTTACAACCTTTTAATCTTTTAACTTTTAATCTTTTAATTACAGGACAACTATGTTGGAAGGCTTAATAGAGATGGAAGTCTGAGACAACCTCTTTGGCGGTCTAAGGATCATTCAAAAGCAGCAGGACTGCTGCTACCAACAATTCGTGCGTAGAGAGACGCAGACAGGCGGATTTACCAAATCGTTAAAAATTTTGGAAACAGAACAATCATAGAATATCTGACTGGTTTAGCCCACAACATTCAGATGGCCTAAGAATCTTGAGTCCAGGCAAAGAGAAATTTGTTTTGTTTTGGCTATTAAGTAAGAAAAATGATAAAATCATTATTTTTGTAGATCTGTTTTGATTAATTTCAAATTTTTGTATATTTATTTTAATGAATTTAATTTTTCTATCGAAAAATCATATTCTTATTATCATAATAGACAGTTGAAATCAAATTTCAGCGCTTTCGCGCACGAATTTTCCAGTAACAAGTCTAACTAATAGGTTTTATTGAATAAAAATCTCTGCTAATACAACGTTCTTTTAGCCGATGCTTCAAATATTGTATCCTGTTTTTATTATAAATATTGTAAATAAAAATATATATACACACACGAACAAAGTTTAAATTGTAAAATTTGATATTATACTATTTAATTTTAAAATAAAACAATAGCAATCTAGGATATAGCTTCACCACTTCCTTTTCGTTTTTCATCTATTATATATCTTCAATCATTTATATAGAAAAAGTCCGATAATTTTGTCAATCTTACAATGTCCTAAATATTCAAAGGTACAATTATACTTTTATATCTGTCCGTTTATAGGGAATTGCACTGTTTATGATCTTTACCGAAACGAAATATATATTTTTCAATCGGACAGAAAATAAGATTCTTTTTCTTTGTATCAGCAAAAATTTCTATTCATAAGATATTTCTCTGAAACTAATATGTATATTTAAAAATTAACAAAAAAAACCGAAAGTCTGGTGTTTTACATACATCATCAGTTTGAAACTTGTAACACTTATTTTGATTTTTAATTAATCTAATTAATTAATTATTTAATCTCCCTATTCAAATTAGGAGAGTATTTTCTCACTCAGAGAAACAAACTGTAGTTATACGGCAGTCAAACAAGAAGACAAAAACAAGATTTTGATAAACCACCCATACATACCTTTATAATGGTAACAATTGATTGTAGGGTATTTTAAAATAATTTAAACAAATTTTAGCACGTCTTATAATATTTTCTAGCTTTTTTAAAATCTCAAGGAATTTCAAGTACTTAAAAATATTAAAAAGTGTTTTAAAAGATGCGAAGGCATTTTTAATTAACTTCAGTAATTTGATTGAATTTTAAATGATTTCGAAATATTAAATATAATAAATATATATCAATATAATAAATAATTAATAATTTTCAGAAGCATTTTCGAAAGATTCAAAAATGTTGAGGCATTTTAAACATTTAAAGGTTTTTAAATATCTTGGGGTATTTTTAAGGGACATCAATCATTTGAACGGTTTAAGAATGATTTTGAAAATTTTAGCAAATTTTAAAAATTTAAGGGTACTTTAAAGAGGTTTAAAAAGTGTCTAGTAACCCTAAAAATGTTTAGATAAATTTAAAGGTTTTTAAAATCTCTCAAAGTATTTTAGTAAATTTTTTTAGATATCATAAAATATTAGATTTTATTTCATTTATTATTATTATTCTCTATATTCATCATCTAATCACTAATAATATAATTATTAATAACAAAAAATCAGGGATTTCGTAGGATTTCATTTTTTTTAACATTTCAAGGTATTATGAAAAATGTATAAGAACTAAAAAGATTTTATGGTATTTTAGTATATTTCGAAAAATTCTGAAAATTTGTTAACTAATCTTCATAATTTAATGAAATTTCAAGGAATCAAAAGTTTTCTAGGATATTATAAAAGAATTTAAGAAATTTTAATGAGTTTAAAAAATTGTTTAGTCATTTCAAAAACTTTAAAATATTTCAGGGGACTTTAACAGATTTCAAAAGCATTTTTGGTTCAAATATTTAATAGAAATAAGTATTTATTTTCCTAAATTTTATTTTTTATAATATTTAAAAAGATTCGACGGGATGTAATTTCGATATACGAGGATTTCTTTGGTTTAAAGGGATTATCTAGAGTTTAAATGTATGTAGAGATTTTTAAATATTTTTTTTTCAATTCATTAGAACTCATTTGGAATTCACACCCAATTCTTTTAAATTCTGCTTAATTCTCTTTATTATATACTTTTACGGGAATTTTTCGAAATGTACTTAATTTTAGTCAAATCAATGTACTTTATTTATTTCCTTTTAGTTTTTGTTCCAATTCGTACTGAAGTCTTTTTAATTCACCTTGAATTCTTAGAAATTTCATTCAATTATTTTTAATTTCCAGAAATTTTTCTGAATGGTACTACGAAAAAACACTGTCGGTAAACGTCGCATCTGTCTTGGCGGGAATTTTAAATTTGATTTTTTTTTATTGACAAGTGCGAATGATTCTACGTAATGCTCGATACCAATAATTTTGCAATTTTCTTTCCAATTATTTATTGAATTTTTCTACGAATCTTGTCGCTACAGACATTAGAATAAATTTCAAACTTATATAAAATTATAGACATTAATTTTGCATAACGACAAGTTGTACAAAATAAGAAGTTAATAAAAAAATTTATTATTTATTCGAATTCCATTCGGAGTTGTCAATAATCGAAATAAAATAGTCATGAATTGCATTTTTTATTAAAATTTAGAATTTACGCTAATAGGGAGGCGAATTTACCTAGGGTGAATTTTAAAATATTTTAAATGAAATAATTTTTAATTGCCAATCGTGATAAGTGCAATATCTGCAATTTTAAATCTGAGAAATCGAAATGTGCTGAAAAAATTCAAAATGGCATACCTGTTAAATGCAAAAAACTTGAAAATTTAGTAATAACTTAACTATCTTCTTAAAATTTCAACTACTTTGTTCAAAATTTGGTTTTGACTTCTAAATTCAACAACTTCATTACAATTTTTATACTTTTTTTTGTTTTGTAAGTTCATCTCCTTACAAAAAATTTAATCTTGTTTTGCTCAAAATGTAACTATTTAAAAACTAATCTGTTCAGGTTAAAAATAAAGTTTTTTTAAAAATTTATATCTTCAGGTTCATAATTCAGGCGATTTGTAGAAATTAGATACTTTCAGTTCAAAGTTTAACAACTTGGTAAAAAATATTCTTTTTTTCGGAAACCGAACTACTTTGTTAAAAAAAATTTTAATTAAAATTTATAATTTTAGTTAAAAGATCTTTTATTTTGTTTAAAATGGCACTGATTTGCTTTTTTCAGTTTAAATCATTTTTTATACTGGTGTTTCGACTATTAAATCTTTGGTCGAAAATTGATCTTTGTATGTTGAAAATTAACGAACTATTTGAATGAATATTCATGTATTTTGTTAAAATGTATTTTTTTGGTAATAGATTTATTTTTTTTAAATATGCAACATTTTTGCGGAAAATTTCTATTTTAAAGAATTGGAAATTTTTAGCAGCTTTTAAAGTTTGAAAGGATTTCAAATATTTTCGAATATTTTACAAAATTGTCAGGGCTTTTAAAGAATTTTTAAGATTTTAGGTTATTTTAGAAGATTTTCAGGACTTAAAAAAAATTAAATTATTTTAAAGAAGTTCAAAGAATATCAAATAATTTAATGAATTTCAAAGGATTTAAAGTATTTTGGAATTTTTAAAAAAGTTTTAAAGATATTTTATAAAGTCCTTAAACATTTTAAGGGGTTTCAAAATATTTTAAAGCATTTAAATTTGTTTATGACATTTCAAAAGATTCCATTTTTGATGATTCCAAATGAATTTTTAATCAAAATAGACTATTTTTAACTAATTTTTTTATTTTGCGATATTTAAAAATTTCTCTTTGCGAGTTTATAAGATTTTTAAGGATTTCTATGATTTAGAGGAATTTTAAAGGTCTCAAAGGATTTGATTAAATTATTAAGGATTTTAGGAAATATAATCAGTTTTTATATAATTTTAAGGGATTTTTAAAAATTTGTATTAATATCTACGAAAGAATATCTATTTCATTTGACTACATTTTGAATTCACGCTTAATTCTGATAAGCTCTTTTGACTTCTGCCGGATTTTTAAAGGCATTTTTTTTAATTCTTCTAAATTCACCTAGCTGGACTAAAAAGTAAGGAAATTTTTGAAAATTTTGTGATTGACTTAAATTTAATTCGAGTTTTTGATAAATAAATAGTTGTTTAATAAATAAATATAGGCAGAAGCTCATAAATACATTTTTCAGTCTATTGCATGTCTTATTAGTCTAGAACATTTCGTATTTATCAAATTCTGCCTATATCCACCATCAAAATAAAATTTTGGATAATCATTTTTTGGAAACTATATTTGTATATTCATTTAATTTTACTAAGATTTAACACAAAATATTTTTTAAAAAAATGAAAACATAGAAGCACGCGTATGGTTTCCGCTTTAATTAAAAAAGTGTGGGAGAGACAGCACAAAATAATTAGGCACGTAGCTCGCGTGTTTACTGTTTACTCAAGATCGAATTTTTCAAAACAAAAAAAATAGGTTTTTTATCTATGGTATTGTTTGGTGGAATACATTTCGAAATTTTAAGGTTTCAATAACAGGAAATAAAAATGGTTTCATCAGCATGTTATGAATCTCAACTATTTTTCCGGCTTCAATGTCGAACAACAAAACAGATTTGAACAGATACTTAAACCTTGGTTTAACGGTCCTTGATATACGGCCTTCCTGAAATTTAATTCGGCCGCAGTTTTTGATGAGCGGGTTCTAGGGATATAATTCAAAACCCCTGAAGTTAAAATAAATCTTTTTCACTAAACGTCACGTTCCCAGTAAAAATAACATAATGGGGATAAAATGAGAAAAACACGTTAGACGCTGCGATCAACTAGGGTCTGTGACATGAGGGATCGTTGGTTCGTATATCGACACATGCCCTTTTTATGCTGGTCACAAAAATATTTTTGGTCAAAACGCTACCCATTTCCAACTTATTGCGAAAGGCGTGAAGGCATCCCTATGACTACAAAGAAAGCTTAAGATCACTCATGTATTTAGCATGGATTATTTTAAGGTCTGTGCTAGAAATAAAGAGCAATTTGTTCTAATTCAAGGGATTTTCGAGGATTAGAGTTAACAGATTAGAATAAATTTTCGTTTAGAAAGATGCGTAAAGGTTAATCTGAAACAAGGAAAAGTTTGGTGCTGGAGAGACATATACATACCTAGGCGTGCCACAAATCAGATACAAAATTCTGAGTCAACAGTTTTAGTCCTCTCATTTTTCTCAGCGAGGTGCAAAAGTTCCGCAACAAACGCGACTTTATGTCTCACGCCCTCAAGCACGGTATACTGCTGAGCACTTGGCTTACTCCTGCAGATTCCGATCAAGAAAGTACGGCAGCTTCCACAGAAAAGTGAAGGTTCAGTCAATGTCGAATGAGCTAAGGTTAGCTTTCCTTAAACCATTAAGAATGTTGAGCTTAGTAATTCCTGATGATAGTTGCAGAGCTTTTCATGCATACCAAAACACCCAGGAAACGTAATCTCTATTTGTACAAATCATACGGGAACAAGGTACACCCAAAGGCACAATGCGGCACTAAGCTGCTGTTTGTCTAAGGATTAAGATGCTTGCAGATCAGTATGTCAAGGGGATTTTGTGTTAGTTATATTTTTGAAGTCTCAAGGGGGCTTTGCCGAAATCTATCATCAGTCACGGATGCTATTTTATAATGTGATCTAATAAGGGCAGTGTGCCTAATTCGACATATTGAGCATAGCCTAGTTGCTACCCCACCATCAACGAATTTGATTTCCGCTAAGTTGAATATGGGGACATACAGTCACCCTCTTATTATTATTTTTAGTATTATGTCATTTAAGACCTATAGACGGTTTACATTTGGTACTAGAAGATTACTAGAAGATTCCAATTCTCTGGGTATGAGCTTGTCTAAATTTTTCTTTGACTAAAGTTGCTTCACAATCACTGTATTCAATTCTCCATAGCCAGTGATAACCTATCACCGGGGTAGATTAAAACCGGAGAAAACTATCTAAACAGAGAAATTTAAATAAATTAATACAAAAAAACATTCATAATTTACTAATCGATACTGACACTGGAAAATGGCTTAAATTCTAGTATGGAGTTCCTCCGAGTTTCTATGGTCTCCCTAAAATACACCAAGATAGGAATTCCTGCCATACCGGTTACATATTTGATAAATTCTCCACTCTATAATTTATCTAATTACTTCAGTAAATCTATACAGAAGTTTTTAGGGAAAATAAAGCACGCATATACAAAACAGCTTTAACTTTCTACAAACAGTCAGACAACTAAGTGACATACCAGAAAAATACAGAATTTTTTCTTTAGATGTCACTTGACGATCCACTAAAATTTCGCACCATTTGGCAATTTCCATTGTTAAACCTAAATGGAGCACCAATGGGATCTCAGATCTCAGGCGCTATTTCTGATTTAGTGATGGAGAATATCAAATGTGGTGTTATTATCAATCTCTCCTATCACATAACATTCTATTATCGTTACGTAAACGTCATTCTAGTATGTGCTCCTGAGAACAAAATAGACAAACCAGCCAGATTCTGCTAATTTATTTTTGTGGCTAGCTCTGGGTATTTAAGTAAGAAGAATCTATGATGTTTTCACCTTACATTTTCCCCACCTTTCTCTGCCAAAAAATGAAGGCGCGTACCATCTCTTTTCATATGCTATAGCCATTTTAATCGCTTTTTTGGTTTCTGAACCTCTTCTTCTGCCTCTGGTTGCATAAGGCCATCCATCTCTGAAGGATGTGTTGGTCTCCTGTGATGTAAAGCTTACTCCTGATGTCATTTGCTTTATCGATAACATCTCTTAGTGCAACTTTCTTTATACTAGGATACATACTTTCGTAATAGAGACACGCCAATGTCTCTGTCATTGTGTGTATCCCACTTAATGCTCTCCCACGGTATCTCCGTGGAGATGGTTGGCTGCAAATATCTAACGCTAGCTAAAACATCCTCAGAAGAAATAGTTGATGTCCCACTGCTTACCTTTGGTCGCAGATGTTCTTTCTGGCAAGCTGTTTGATTAGTGAGATCTGCCTGAACATCTCGCATCTAATCATCACCACCGTCTCGCATGCTGTGACCCGGAGCAGCGTCTGCAGGGGCGCTCCGATGATCCTCGGGAAGCAACAAGCGTTTCAAAATCTTTAAAATACTCCACATGATTATTTATGAGTTTTAGTTTTCTTCTTAGCCTCTCTCATCTTTGTTATCTGTCTGTATGGAATGGGAAACCCTATCAGTAGCAGTGCTACCACCAACATTGTTGTAAACTTCATGAGAGGAAAGCTCAATCCCTACCGCGACACTAGCGGGAGAATACCTTCGGTAGGGTTCTTATTTTTTTTCAAACTTTTACTCGGGTGAACCCGGTTATACTTCGTAGCCACGGACTAAGTCAAGTAGCCGCTAAGATGAAGATGTTATAAGTTAATTTAAAACAATTCTTGAAACCTCCTGCGATGATGTTGTAGGTACACAATTACGAGCGGTAACAAGCGTTGAAGGTGACAAGGGATTCTGGATTCTTTCTTAAAGCTACCATCAGCCACTCCAAGAGTTTTTAGTTGCTTGCTTCCGGACGGTCAAAAATGTTTCTTACAATGCTACAGGTGTTAAATAAAACTCGCTTCTGAGTTGCTCTAACAGCCTACTGAATCCTAACCGTTCCAATATTGATAGATTTTAAAGAGTTTGTTCACAAAATAATTAGGAATTTCTAAGAGCTTTAACACATTTCAAAGCACTTCAAAAGATTATGCTGTATTTGAAGTATCGAGTTTCTTCATCACAATGTTTCATTTAAATAAATGATTTTTAATTAATTTTCTTTTTTAAATTTTAATTTTCATAATAATTTAAAAGACTTGACGGGATTTTATAAGATTTTCGATGATTTCTATGGTTTTAAGAGATTTTAAAAGCGCTCTATATTTGAATCGATATAAAAGAATATATTCTGCAGAAGTGAGAAATTTTTATAATTTTAAACGTTCGTAGAGATTTTCAAATGTTTTATTTTATTTTATTTTATTAGAATTCATTTTGAATTCACCCTTCAATCTTTTGAATTTTTTTTGAAAACTGCAGAATTCTATCAATTGTTTATTTTATTTGAATACTTTTAAATTTGCCTTGAAGACTTAGACGTTTCATTAAATTATTTAAAATTTCCACACATTTTTCTAAATTCTCCCCCTATGGTTCGCGAGAGCTTGTAGTTGATGGGGAGCTTACCGGTCTTACCGATCTATAGTCCGGAATGGGTGAACCAGAGGGGCTGCATCGCGAGGTGTAGCTGCTCTGGGGATCAGACAGATTCTGGTCGTTGGCATATAAACTAAGAAGCAGTCCTTCCAGGGTATACTGGGAAACCCCCCGGAATATTGAGGGCGCAAGTTCACATGCTTCCAAAGTCAAGATATGATCGCCGTGTCGACGGCTGCATGGCACCAGGATCAGCAAATCCTTGAACACCCTGGCATGCCACCCTCAGTAGAGGCGGGCAGGAGGGGATCATAAATGAGATGTCTTAGCGGGAATTTTGGGACACCAAGTCGAATGCCATAGTATTAGACCTGCCCTCTGCATGCAGGGGATATTTTATTTTTCCCTAGCTTTTCGTGGGACTCTTATGTCGAGTTTAAGAAAATAATTAAAAAACAATGAGGGAACCGTTTCGGGACCATCTTCCAAATCACCGCACAAAGCCGATGGATCCGTAAAAATGAGGCTGGTGACAATCCTGTGGCCACGATCGATAAGCAACTTACGGTACTATCCGTAAAGAGGAAGGTCCGACTCTGATGACGGACTCATGGAAGATATATTCCGACGGGCAGGGATCTGGATAGAAGGGGTGTGGCTAGATTCTGGTAGTCGTTCTTCCTGAATCGGCAATCAGAACTCTTGCAGGTCTAGACTACCAAACATATTTGGGGGCTGGTAGGGTTATCTTCATGGTAACCCAATTGCAATCCTAAGGGGACTCAGAAGCATCCGGGGATGCCCCGGCTTTGCCTTTCAATGGCTGAGATGGGATTCACATACGTGTATTAAAAGTGAAAGCTGCTGGAAGACAGATTAAGATCTGTTCGGACAGTCATGCGATACTAACTGCAGTAAGAAAACCAGATATAATATCAGAACTGGTTTGGGAATGCAAAAAGGCATTAAACCAACTTGCAGAAAAAAAGTGGCTCTCATATGGGTCCCTGGTCACACAGGGATCAAGGGCAACGAGAAAGCGGATAAAATGCGATGCGGCAAGTGGGTACATAGGATCAGAGCTAGTACTGGGACTAGCGTCTTGCTGCATCGGTCTTGCTATCAAAAGCTGGATCCGCAAAAAGCATCGAGAATACTAGGAGAAAGCCCAAGGTGGCGGACAGGCGAAGGCTATCCTGGGCTATGCGTACAGAATGGACAGAGCCAGGGAAATCCTGGGTTTGCCAAAAAAAGACGTGAGGAAAGTGGTTCAGATTGTCACTGGGCATATTGATGTGAACTATCATATGCACAAGATGGGGTGCAACCTCTCGACAGAGACTGAGCTAGGCTCAGTCATCGGACCCTTGGGTTTTATTTTATGGAACCTGAGAAAATTTTATGACTTTCGGTGGCTGACATACTGGGCTTCATCAAAAGGTCTGGGGTCAACTACTGACAGCGATGGTTAAGGGTGTGGCGCAATAGGTTTAAGAGCTTGAGCGCCAGGGGAGCTCCACAGGGGCTCCACGCCCATCATATAAATAAATAATTGAATTTAAATAACTTTATTTTCTTTTTGATTTTAATATCATTCATTTCCTTCTTCACTAATTCTTTGGAAAATTAAAAAAAAAGGTTTAAAATTACGTAACGGCAACGATTTTTCTGAAAAAATTCAATGCCGATTTTCGCAAAAAACATACATTTTAATTCATCGCCAGATTTTTTTGGACATGTATTTAGATAATAAAGATATGCTGTAAGTGTGATGCTTGCTAAAAAAATCTTGGTGGCCAGGAGAATTACTTTTTCTTACGCAACCAAATTTTCTACTTTTTATTTTAAACAATCATGGCTTCGATCTAGAAACAAGTTTATAAAAGCTTTTTATAGAATGTAAAGAAGGTACCTAAACATTTTTTCGGATTTGTTTGAAACGTATTTTAAACTGGTGTAGGATGCTTTCAGAATTTTAAAAAGATGTTAATAATGTACCCAATTAAAAAACATTTGTGGGAACATAATTTGTATATTTATATAATTTTACGTGAATTGAACACAAAATATCAAAAAATAAAAATAAAATTGAAATAGGGAAGGCTTCCTGTTAAATTTAAAAATTGCGTGAAACAGCACCAAATAATTGGACGTGTCGTTCGCGTGTTTATTGTCTACTCATGATTAAGCTTTTTAAAAAAAAACCAAACATTTTTCTTTCATACATGGTACGGTCTGGTGAAATATTGTTTTGAATTTTCAGATTTCAACAACAGGAAATAAGATGTTTTTATGATAATTTCAGGGATCTCAAATATTTTTTCGGCTTCAATGCGGAAAAGCAGCTTCCGAAAAACACTATAACCTTGACATAACGCCCCCTGATATACGTCCTTCCTATACATATTTATTTCTACTTGAAATGGATTGCAGGCATGTCAAGGTTCCAGTGTAGTTAATTTTAAAACTCGCGTCAACCAACGACTACATTTTTAAAGAAAAAGAAAAATATCTGTCCGTCTACAATGTGGAAAAAACAGACAGTAACCTTGACATACAGCGTTTTTAAAATTTCAATCAGCCGCAGTTTTTGACGAAGGGGGCCAAGGCGATGAAAGAGGCGCTGTAACTCAGCCGAGTGGCGTGCAGTTTTGAACGTAGGCCATTTCCAAAACCGGCAGTATATCAAGGTTTGAGTCTAATAAATATTTGGAAAAACTAGGACAACCAACAGTTTATCAGTATATGAGTGAGAAATGCTAACTGTTCATCAGTTTAGTTAAATTTTTTGACAATTCATCTTCTGAAATATTCTGCATGTGTGAGATTGATTCGGCGAAAATGTGGAGACTGTCTGCCATTCTCTGCTTCTTCTTACTACTCATAAATTATGCTTACTGTAAGTATAATGCAAGGACCCTCTAGTAAAGGACGCGAAATCGTGGTTGCTCATTACCGATTGGCTACCAACAAGCAGTTGGCAAGTCGTTTCAATAATGCGCGCGCGGATATTACGTTCTTCCGTGCCAACTGTCATGGCGAAGGGGTCGGCGTGGGGGAAGTTGGACGCGTCCTTCACTAGAGGGTCCTTAGTATGTTGCAATTAAGGCCTATAACCTACGATATTCTGGGTTTGAAAATTTAAATATGCACTTTAAACATTTTCAAGAGCCCAGAGGGGGTTGCTTGGTAGAAGGGAATCATTTAAGTATCTGAATTTACAAAAAAAAAAAATGGCAACTGCTAAAAAATTGTAAAGCAAGGACGTGCAGTATGGAGGAAGCCGTCTGACAGTTCATGACGTAGAGAGCTCGCCCGTACTGGATTGTACTACGAAAATACATTGTCGGTAAAAGTCGCATCTGCTGTGGCGGGAATTTTAAATTTCAATAAAAAATGCATATAGTGATTTTCTTTTCTCTTTGTTTAATGACACGTTCTAATGATTGTCGAATGCAGCAGTATCACTGCAATTTGAATAAGTAATAAATCTGGAAATAATCGATAGTAATAATTTTTGCAGTTTTCTTTATAATTATTTATTGTATTATTTACAACTTTTTTTAATTAATTAATTTATGTAAAATGATAGACAACAAATATGTACAAAGACAAATCTATAATTTAATTATAATTCAAAAATTATTGTAAATTATGTCGAGAAAGGTTTGTAAATAATTCAATTAATAATTTTGAAGGAAATTGCATAAATGTTATCGACTATTATGAACGAGTTCGCATTTTTCCTTTTCAAAGGCCTCGTGTACTGCTCCTAACGAAAACTGATTATTCATTCAAATTTACATTTGCTTTTTTTTTAATTGTTTTTTTTTTAATTTAAAATCTTAAGGGTTGAACTGTTATGAGTAAATTTCAAATTAAAAAATTTTTAATCGTAGATCTTTAAAATTTTAGAATTTTAAATTGCTAGTCTACAAATTTGAGGGATTTAATATCGCAAACCCCAATAATTGAAGAAATCTTAATTGTGGTTCTTCAAACGAACTTTAAATTAAAAATATTTTAAATTTTGCGTTTCAAACTTTGAAAATTCAAAATTCGATCAATCTAAATAGTTTTAAATTCTTTTCTGAGACATTACTAATTTATTATATTACAAAAAAAAATTACGACAAAGTTAAGAGTAAACGCTCCTGCGTTTCTGTGAGTTTTAGCGAATTTTTCCAAACATGTCCAAGAATTCTTGAAAATATTAAAGTAAACGCAACCGAGAAAATTTGCTTTTCTTAAAAATATAATCATTTTTGTAGATTTAATTTAGGTGTGCCAACTTTCGTTAATTTTTGTTTAAATCCTTGTTTAAGAAAAAACTTTAGTTAAACAATGAAAAAGCAATTTTGTGGAACTTTTGAAAATTCCTACTTTCAGCTCGAAAATTCAATAATTTATTAAAAAATAAAAAGTTTTCTCGAAAGTTAGAAATTTCCAGGGGCTTTTAACGTTTTGAGGGATTTCGAATGATTTCGAATATTCCTTGCTGGTTTTTTAAATTTCACTGAATTTTCAAGAGGTTTAAAAATTGCACAAAATCTGAAATGATTTGAAAGTACTTGAAATATTTTCGGTTATTTTATAAAATTGTAACAGATTTTAAAGGATTTTAAAGATTTTCGTGTATTTTAGAATATTTGAAGGATTGTTTTAAAGATTTAAATAATTTTAAGGACGTTTTAAAAATGTTATAAGTTTTTTCATTATTTCACCTAATTTAAAAACAGTTTTTGTCAAAATTACTTTTTTTGTAGCAAATTAATCTTTTTCGAATTTATCTTTCCGGTTATAAATTTAACAAGAAATTTTAGAGTTGAACCACTTTCTTAAAAATTGAAAACTATTTCATTCTTCCTTAAAAATTATACTTTGTTTAGAGATCTTGAATTTTATTTAAAAGTTGTCTTTATTGTTTAAAAATTCAACAGCTAGGATTTGAAGTTGAACTAGTTATAAAAAAATTTATACAACTTTCCTTTTTTCGTAAAAATTTAACTTTTTATTTGAGATCTCTTGAATTTCATTATAAATTTGCCTTTTGTTGCAGTAAATAATTCTTTTTGTTTGAAAATTATTGTTTTTAGTTGAAAATTCAACTTTTAATTAATTATTCTTGAATTCTGTTAAAAATTAGTTTTTTTTTAATAAACTAATCTTTTCGTTCAAAAACTCTTTATTAATTTTCTGTTTTAAAATTGCACTTCTTGTTTCAGAATTCTTAAATTTTGTTAAAAATTCGCCTTTTTTCGTAGTGAATTAATCCTTTGTTAAAAAATTCTCGTTTTATTCAAAAAAATCAACTTTTTAATGGATAGTTCTTAAATTCTGTTGAAAATTCGTTTTTCTTGGGCAGAAAGTAATTCTTTTTATTTAATAACTATTTATTACATTTCTTTTTAAAAATTCTACTTTTTTTTAGAATGCTTAAATTTTGTTAAAAATTCTTCTTCTTTGGTGGCCAATTAATCTTTTTGTTTAAAAAATTTCTTGTTTTGATGAAAATTAAATATTTTGGTTGAGAATTCTTGAATTTTATTGAAAATTCGTCTTTGTTGTTAGTAAATTAATCTTTTTATTTGAAAATTCATTTTTAAACAAAAAAATTAAATTTATAACGAAACAAACATTTTTTAAATAAAATTCAAGAATTTTTGACCACGAAGTTGAATTTTTAAATAAGATAGATGAATTTTTATACAAAAAGATTATTTTACTACCAAAACAGACAAAGTTTTAACAAAATTTGAGAGTTCTGAAAAAAAGTAAAATTGTCAACGAGAAATGTAATAAAGAGTATATTTTCAAACAAAAAGTTAAATACTTAACTAAAAAAGATAAATAAAAAAAAAGTAATTTACGACCACAAAAGAAAATTTTTATCATACTTCAAGAATTCTGATATAAAAAATTTTCAACTAAAAACGACGAATGTTTTTACTACCTCAAAAGACGAATTTTTAACGTAATTCAAGAATTCTGAAACAAAAAGTTCAATTTTCAACTAAAAAAGAAGAATTTAAAAAAAGTAATTTACTACGAAAAAGACGAATCTTTAATGAAACTGAAGATTTGTTAACCGAAAAGTCTAAAAATTGAAATTTTTAAACAAAAAGATTTATTTACTGCAAAAAAGGGAAATTTATAACAAAAATGCAAGGGATCTCAAATAAAAAGTTGAATTTTTAATAATAAAAGAACAGTTTTTAAAGATTTTTCAATAACGTAGTTCAACTTTAAAACCTAGCTGTTAAATTTTTTACCACTATAGACGACTTTTCAAGAAAATTCAAGGATCGAAAAAAGTGTAATTTTTAAGGAAGAATTTACAAGAAAGTGGTTCAACTCTGCAATCTTCTTGTTAAATTTATAACCGGAAAGATGAATTTTTAAACATAAAAAATACGAATTTTTTTAATATTAAAAAAAAGTATTTTTTACCGAAAAAGATTAGTTTACCACCAAAAAAGAAATTCTTTTATTCGAAAGCAAGAATTCTCAACCAAAAAGTTGAAACTTGAACTAAAAAAGATGAATTTTTAAACAAAAAGATTATTTTACTACCATAAAAGACGAATTTTGAATGAATTTAAAAATTCTCAACCAAAAAGTTAAATACTGAACTGAAAAAGATAAATAAGAAAAGAGTAATTCGCGACCACAAAAGACGAATTTTTAACAAAATTCAAGAACTTTAAACTAAACAAGAATTATTTTTAAACAAAAAGATTAACTGGCTACAAAAAAAAAGAATTTTTAACCAAAAAGTTGAATTTTCCACTAAACAAAATTAATTTTCAAACAAAATGAATAATTGGCTACAAAAAAAAAAGAATTTTTAACAAAATTCAAGAATTTCTAACCAAAAATTTGAATTTTCAACTTAAAAAAATTAATTTTCAAACAAAATGATTAATTGACTACCAAAAAAAAAGAATTTTTAACAAAATTCGATAATTTGTAACCAAAAAGTTGAATTTTCAACTAAAAAAAATTAATTTTTTAACAAAATGATTAATTGGCTATCAAAAAAGAAGAATTTTTAACAAAATTTAAGAATTTCTAATCAAAAAGTTGAATTTTCAACTAAAAAAAATTAATTTTCAAACAAAATGATTAATTGGCTACCAAAAAAAAATTTTTTAACAAAATTCAAGAATTTCTAACCAAAAATTTGAATTTTCAACTAAAAAAAATTAATTTTCAAACAAAAAAATTAATTGGCCATCAA